>JAIKVH010000288.1:0-16608 GCA_024679275.1 Phytophthora niederhauseri
CCGCTCGACCCGGCCAAGGCCAAGGCTGCTGCCATGCGACAGAGGCGGATGCACAAGTTGCAAGCGCGGAGGAAAGCCACAGGCGAGTACGACCGACTGGTTGCCGTCAAGCTGAAGCGCCACGACTCGAAGGAGGCCTCAAGGCTGCAGAGAAACATGCGTGACCAAGTGCGCAGGGCCGAGAAGCGGCCTGTAGCAGGCCAAGCGGGCGTGCAGACTAGCGACAGTGGTAAACGAAAACCACGAGTGCTGACGGAGGAAGAAAAAGAAAGGAGGCGGGTGCAGGAACGCCAGCGTCGTGCTGCAATCAAGGCCAAGAAGGAAGAACTCGCGTCCACAGCGAACATTCCTCCGATACCAACGCTGAAAAGCCCAGCGATGGCGCTAGAGAAACGAAGAAGACGAAGAGAGGAAGTGCTTCATCTACTGGGGGCTAAGCGGCAAGTTGTCCACGGAGAAAATGCCGAGCCAGTTCGAAAGCGGCGCAAGATACCGCACGAAGGGGGAGAGGTACCAACCAACAGAGCTGACAGAAGCGACGGAAGCACTACTGGGAATGGAGTGTCTTTAAGTGGTGAAGACGAGATTGATGTAAAGACTGAAGGCGCAGATTCCGGGCTTCAGGACGAAGTAGATACCAACGGTACCCAGCCCGAGTCCCAACCGCAGCTTGCAGTAAAGGAAGAACCCCGGACAACCACGACTACAGAAGATGACGTCAAGGAAGAAGGGCAAGTGGGCTCCCCACTTCTTGGTGAACCCCTGAAACAGCTCCATGACAGTACGAAGAACGACCTGCTTTTGGACATGATGCCGATCCCGAGGAAATCAGCCAGCGATAATACCCAAGCTGCCTCGAGCGCAGAATCGTTTGTGATTCCTAAGAGGTCTGCCAACAAATCTGCTGAGCCTGCAGAGACTAATTTGGCGTATCGTCCTCATGACAATGGAAAACAATTGGAACGAGCCGACGTTGAGGTAAAACCGGAGCCGTCCGCTCTCCCGAGTCCGCAGCTTTCCAAGCGGGAGCCGATCCGAGTCCAGCGAAAGAGAATGAAAAATGTTGTGCCCGTGAAGAGGGCAACCTTTTCCGCTCCGGACCGAGCTCTCATGCGTCGGGCGCGCAAGCGCAACTCCGTTTTATTCGCAGTGGCTGAGCTAGAGGCTGAAGCAGCATCAAGCACGCCGACGAAGGCGCACATGGCTGGATACGAAGTCTATGATATTGACGGAAAGGTGCTGCCTGATCTGGTCCCGCGTTTGAGCTGCGCGACGAAAGGTGAAATGGCTTCGAACAAGGATTCGTTCACGGCTTCGTATTTTGGGGTAGCATTGTGCGCCCCAGTGGCGAAAGGAGACGCGGATCCAGCCGTCGATGAGTGCATTGACGATGAAGGGAGGAAAATGAACTGCTACGAAGAGCTCCGGTTTGAACGGCCGGAAGACAGGGAATTCTATCAGCGTCGAATGTATGGAACAACGTTTGTGCCGCAGCACCTTCGTGGATTGACAACGCTCGTCCTTCGCCGTGTACGATTCGAGCGGAAGTCGACGGGCATCCGATTTAACCAGGACCGAGACCGTGAGGAGTTCGCAACGTCATTAAGCAAGCGCTACACGTTCAACTCATCCGTTCCTCGCTGCGCTATTCCGCGTGACAACTGGCTGAAGATGATGAAAGGCCAGCCGAGCACTGCTTACTTGCACTATCGCAACCGCGAAGATGCTGAACGCGCTTCTCACGTGTTTCGTGATGATCTTGGAAATCCCCTGGAGATGAAGCTCGAGTATAAAGCGGGTGTTGTGATCAGTCGAAGTTCATCTCCAGCTGATAATCGTGGGCATAATGAAACGCCACGGCGCTCATACTCAAGCGAACGGGAGAGCAGTAGCGCTCGTAATACTCCTCGGTGGCAACAAGAGCGTCAGTCAAGTACCAACGTTGATTATCCATTCTCCAGATCTGGCAGACCACCGCCAGCCCACAGGACAGAAGGAGGCGGCCGACGCGGATCTCCTATCAGCGAAGATATGCGGCCCCGCGCGCTGTTGCGGCGTAGATCGAGGTCGAGCTCGAGGTCTAACTCCTGTGCAAAGGCTGACCAGGCGTGCAATTCGGTAGCAAGCGACACTGGTACTGCAGCACAAGCAGAAGCGACCTCATCCTTGTCTGAGACGGTGAACGAGGCTTGTGAAAATGGAAAGGAGATGGATAGCAGTAGCTCAAGTGGCGCGAACGGCTCGGCCTCCAAGACCAAAAATGATGAGCCGGGAGGTATAGATCCCCAGGCGCGACCTGCAAGTCCGACGGAGCCACCATCACTACCCACTGGCACCACAGGAAGTACGAGTATATCAAAAGTCGAGAGTGACGAAGAAGAGCAAGAAGAAGGTGAGATCGACAGCGGGACTGTGCCATCGACAAGCACAACGGGCCACGATGAAAGACCGCGCGGACGTTCCCCTCCTAGAGGCTGGCAGCAGGGCCCTCGCGAGCAGCAAGGGTACCCTGCTCCTCCTAGAGAACCTGCACGAGGCTATCATCCGCATCCATACGACCAGCAGTTCAACCGTGGCCCTGACAGGCGACGATCGCGTTCCCGGTCGCGACCGCGTGGCAATTGGTGTGAACATGGACGCGGTGGTGGTGGCTGGGACGGATCGTACCCCGATGAGCGTCGACACCTTCGAGGCCCTGGCCCTGCTGGTGGCTATGATGATAGCGGGCGCGGGCGGCGAATGCATCCGGATGAGTTCCATCATGAAATGGGTCGCTACGGAGGGCGAGACTATCGTGACGGAGGCTATGATAGTCGCAACGTCGATGCGTACCCGCGACGTTATTAGGGAGCGAAACAATGAATGCAGAACCAATTCCATTCCATCATGAAATGGGTCGCTACGGAGGGCGAGACTATCGTGACGGAGGCTATGATAGCCGCAACGTCGATGCGTACCCGCGACGTTATTAGGGAGCGAAACAATGAATGCAGAACCAATTCCTTGCTCAATCTACCACGTTGGTGCTGTAGCCAGTGTAGCTGATAGCATACTGCCGTTACTTGCGGGTCACTACGAAGGTGCTCGTAGGTTTCTGTAGGGGCTTGGCTGGGTGGCCGATCAAACAGCAGCTACCGTGGCATGAATCCTTGCAGCGTTTTGCAGCGCGAAAGGATTTATCACAAACGCATAGAGCAGTGTCATCCGATAGCAACACCCCATGACCGAACACGGCATGCGAATCCCAAAGCTGTAGCCTACAACCAAGCCTACAGCCTGTAGGCTTAGTTCGATAGAGGAATGGCAACGTGTGTACAGTACTGCATGTGTGGAGGTACTGTACAGCTCCTTCTTCCAAGTCCGTGGCAGGGCTCCTGGTCGCTGTGGCAGCAATGCAGCCCCATGGGCTGCAGGCAGACTGCAGCTCATTTCGAGCACTAATAAGACCCGGCCTCGATCGGTCGCTCCGGTGCAACTTGCCCGTCTCTAGCCACGCGAACGGTAAAAATGCTGTCAGCTGATCGTCGCTCGATCGACGAACGGGTCACAGGATGTCAACGAACGAGCGGAGCTCATGCATGAGGCAGCGCCTTACATGAATGCTCTCGTCATTCTTCATTTCGCCACCTTCCACAACAACGATGAAGTTCGGCATTTCTCTGATCGTCGGCGCGCTCTCCTTGGCTGTTGCCAGAGGCGACTCGTTCATCAAGTCCAGCTACTCGGGCTCCAAGGGCTTGAACGATCTGGCCAAGGCTAGTGGCAGGTACATGGGCACGGCCACGGATATTGGCGAGCTGAGCGACCCGTACTACGTCAAGCAGCTCAAAAACGCCAGCGAGTTCGGCATGATCACTCCGGCCAACGCCATGAAGGTACGGAGACCGGGTCCTTTAGCGGATTTGCACTGTTCGTACGGCAAACTCTAACGCCGTCTTCGTGCAGTGGGACGCTACCGAGCCTTCACAGAACTCGTTCTCGTTCACCAAAGGCGACCAGATCGTGGCCCTCGCGAAGGCGTCGGGCGCCAAAGTCCGCTGCCACGCTCTGGTGTGGCACCAGCAGGTTCCGTCCTGGGTGCAGAATCTCGGCAAGGCCGAGCTGCTCGCGGCGCTCAAGAACCACATCACCAAGGTCATGACGCACTTCGGCGACTCGTGCTACGCCTGGGACGTCGTGAACGAGGCCATGGGCGACGATGGGGCGTACCGCAAGTCGTTCTGGTACACTAAGACGGGCACGGAGTACATCTCCACGGCCTTCAAGACGGCCAGCGCCGTCAAGAAGTCCCTGGGTCTGAAGGTGAAGCTGTACTACATCGACTACAACACCAACGTCGTCAACGCCAAGTCGACCGCCGTGCTCAACATGGTCAAGGCCTTGGTCAGCGCGGGCGTCGAGATCAACGGCGTGGGGTTCCAGTCGCACCTGAGCTACTCGGCCTCGGCCTCGGCGTCCGACCAAATCGCCAACATGCGGCGCTTTGAGGCGCTGAAGCTCGACGTCGCGCTGACCGAGCTCGACGTCAAGACGAGCTCGACGGCGCCGTCCACCGCGGAGCAGACCAAGCAGGTGGCCGTCTACCGGAACGCCGTGCTGGCCTGCAGGAAGCTGTCCAAGTGCGTGGGCGTGACGATCTGGGACTTCGTGGACACGTACACGTGGCTCTCGTCATCGGCCCCGCTCCCGTGGTACCAGCCCAAGGGCAAGAACACGCCGCTCGCGCGCAAGGCCGCGTACGACGGCATCGCCCAGGCCTGGCAGAGCTGACAAAATACATGTACTGTGCAGTGATATACATGGTCAAGTCAAGTTGAAGTCGTACTCCGATTTACACACCCCGATTAATGTCCCGTCTGTTTTTGTTCCCTGCTTTATCCGCCTTTGCGATTGCATCCATTCGATCGGGCTCAGTTACAAGGACCCCAAGGCATCATGCTCAAGGTGAGTGCGTCCGAGAAGAAGTACATCGCCGAGGGCGTGGCCGCCGACGTGCGCGCGGACGGCCGCGACCGCCTGTCGTACCGCAGCCTGTCGCTGGAGACGTCGCTGCTGGCGCAGTCCAACGGCTCGGCGCGCGCGTCGCTCGAGGCGTCGGGCACGGACGTGCTGGCCAGCGTCAAGCTCGAGGTGGCGCCGCCGCTGCCCGAGGCCCCGCGCGCGGGCATCGTGCAGGTGGCCGTGTCCTGCTGCCCGTCGGTCTCGGCCAAGCTCTACGGCCGCGCCGTGGAGGAGCTGAACGTGGAGCTGTCGCAGCTCATGACGCGGCTGCTGTGCTCGTGCCCCGGCGCCGAGCTCGACAAGTACTGCATCATCCCGGGCGAGAGCGTCTGGGCCATCAGCATCGACGTGATGGTGTTCGAGTCCAGCGGCAACCTGCCCGACGTCATCTCCATGGCCATCTACGCGGCGCTCAACGACACGGTCTTCCCGTCCGTGCGGCTCGTGGGCGTCGAGGGCGAGGACAAGACCATCGAGGTGGACACGGACCCCGCCGCGGGCCGGCGCATTGGCCCAGCACTGGCCCATCTGCGTGACGCTCAGCAAGATCGGCGACTACTTCGTCACGGACCCGCTGCAGGAGGAGGAGCTGTGCACGACGGCGCAGATGAGCGTGGCCGTCAACCCCGAGGGCAGCGTCTGCGGCGTGCAGAAGAGCGGCACGGGCGCCATCGAGATGGAGGAGATGCAGCAGATGATCGACGAGGCGTGCGCGCGGTCCAAAGAGCTATTTAAACTGCTGCAGGAGGCTCTGCGCGAGCAGAGAGATAGAGACGCCAAGGCAGGACACAGGGTCGAGCGCGTCGGCTTCCTCGGCTAGATAGAGAGCGACTTGCCTACGATAGTTGACACACGAGAACTGAAGCAACCAGATCAATTGCATTTGCTGTGTATTGCGAGGCCTGGCGGTAGTATTAGTTGCTACTGGTGGCTAGTCTTCCATGACAGCATTTGCTGTGTATTGCGAGGCCTGGTGGTAGTATTAGTTGCTACTGGTGGCTAGTCTTCCATGACGGTGACGCCGTTGTCGCCACCTTCAGCCGGTGACTCCATTTCAGACAGGAAGTTTACCACGCGCAGCAAGCGACCTTGATATCGCTCGAGCACCTCAATGTTGAGCGATCGATTCATGAAGCCCATCTCTTCCAGCTCGCTCAGTTGTGCGCGCCACTTCACTTCTTGGTCTGCGGACTGGGCCACGGGCATGGCTGGCTCCATGGCGTGGATTGCTGGAACTGAAGTCGAGTGCATACTGTCGTCGAGCCACTTCTCCAGCGTCTGCCGAGCTTCTTCCCACACACCAGGTAGCTGTGTACGCGGCCGCGCTACTGTTACTTGATCCCCGCCAGCATTATCAGAAACATTAGCGTCTGCTTCAGCCATAACTTCATCCGCTGCGAGCTTCTCAACGAACAGAGCTTCCTGGCGTCCATTCAAGCCCAGCTCTTGTAGCGATTTCTCAGCTGAATCAACCCCAAAGAGTCGACGTGGATACGTAGCCGCCAGCTGAAAATGCCTCGCTTCTTCGCCCGTCAGCGCCTCGATAAAGTCGAACACGTTTCGCAGCGGCGACGAATGCAAGAACCGACGCGTCGACTGCCCCTCCGTCATCCTCAGCACGACCTTCACTTGCAGACGCTCTTCAAGAGGAGGTTCTGGCGCCAAGCTCGCCATCTTGTCCGCCTTCCACTGCTCTTTCTCCTGCGCCATCGCCACAGCACGCGCAGCTTCTTCCTCCCGAAGCTTCTCCGCCTCCTTCGCCTTGGCCACAGCCTCGCTGGGGATGATATCCACCTCAAGGTCCGTGTTGAGAATGTTAACAGCTCGCTCAGGCTTGAGCTCCGCGACGAGCACCTCAAACGTCTCCCTTCCGTGTCGGACGAACACCACGTCGCCCTCGGTCAGCGTCGTGTGCGCCTTGAGGGACCTCTCGAGCATGTGCTTGAAGTCGATCTGGCGGTCGCCGAAGCCGTCTCCTCTCGGCTGCAGACTGGCGAACTGGCCCTTCTCCAGCCGCACGAAGCGCACCTGGACGCTGTCGGGTAGCTGCCGGCTCTGGCCAAACAGCGACGCCGCGACCTTGGGCGGCAGCCCCACGGTTCCCTCCTCGGCCACGAACTCGAGCACTCCCGCGTGCGTCAGTCTCTTCACAGGGCCATTCTCCCCCGCCTCCTGCTCCTCCTGCTCCTGCTGCTGCTGCTGCTGCTCGAACGACAGCTCGAACGTGAACACGCCGAGCTCCAGCGCGTTCTGCGGGTTCAGCTCCTCCAGCGCCGACACGGGCAGCGAGATCTTGTCGCCGTCGCTGGCCGTGGGGACGGGCCGCAGCCGCTGCAGGTACTTGATGCCGCCCGTGAGCCGCTGCTCCTCCAGCGCCTGCTGCTCCTGCCGCTGCAGCTCCGCGATGCGCTCCACGCGCTTCTGCCGCTGCAGCTGCTCCAGCTCCTCGCGCGCCCTGGCGGCCGCCGCGCGCTTGCGGCGTTCCGTCTCGACCTTGCGCTTGGCCTGCTCGCGCCGCTTGGTCTGCTCGCGGTTCCACTTGGCGTTGCGCGAGTTCAGGTCCAGCTCCATCGTGCAGTAGCTACGTATAATAGTCTTCTCCTTGTCCTCTCCTCCTCCGAGCCAATTCGATTCTGCCTTCTTGCTGACGTTGCGCTGAGGCAGGAATGGATACACTCGGAGCTATTCGAGAAGGTCTCTCTATGTCGCTTTTTGGCCAATACGTAATCGCGTAATCGCCGTTTTGGCCAATACGTAATCGCGTCGCTTCGTGCGCACAACTGAGGAGCTCCTCGCCTGCTGCACCCGATGGCGCTCGCCCGAGGCTGTCGCTGGCTCCCGCTGCTGGCGGACGTGGCCCTGGCGGCTCTGTTCCTGCTGCTGGATGCGCGCGACTTGTGGTTCAAGCTGCGCTGGGTGGGGCCTCGAGACGCCTTCGCGTTTTCGACTGTCGAGACGAGATCTCTCCCAGGGGGCGACGCCGCTCCGTTGATACCTACGACGGCGTTCTCCTATGTGGACCAGAGGTCCCAGCGAGCCTCCGGGTGGAGCTCCTTCCTGCAGCAATGCGAAGCGCTGATACCTGTTGCAGAAGACAACGAGACCGAGGGTTTCCAGTATGTTGTGGGGAAGAACTGCGTTATTGGGGCAGGCAGCAGCGCCGTTCGAGCTGCGGAGCTCCTCCTCACTGGCAGCATCCCGGTCGATTCGATGGCCTGGACAGCATGTGAACTGCTGCACAAGCACCGCAAACCCCCTATCTGCCACTCCCCCATTGTCACACGATTCCTAGAGCGCCACAATTTCCAGAATGAAGTCGCGGTGGGGCCTTCGATCATTGATCCAGCTAAACTTGTGTCTGGAAATGCGGACCTCCGCGAATCTTACGCTATCATCGATCATTGATCCAGCTAAACTTGTGTCTGGAAATGCGGACCTCCGCGAATCTTACGCTATCGAGCCTGGCAGTGAAGCGGAGACTGCACTCATTGAGCTTCTGGAGGTAATTAGCAAAAGCTCTCAAGCCTGGCAGTGAAGCGGAGACTGCACTCATTGAGCTTCTGGAGGTAATTAGCAAAAGCTCTCCAATTTCGGCTGTTGTGTGCGTGGAAGCATTTGTGCTCAGAGGGCCCGGGAGATATTCTGCCACGGCCTACGGGTGTGGAAGTCCAAGTTTCTATCGGAGTGTGTTCATCGGAGGCGCTATTCCTAGTTTCGTGCAGCTTCAGCGAGACAAGGGGTGGCTAACCTCGGAGACTATCCGGGTCATGGGCATGACGTTCCGCATTCGTGAGAATCGCCGCAGCATATTCACAGTGCGGGGTGCAGACCCTAATTCTGGTGGTGGCCAAGTGCTTGAACACGCTTCGTTGCTCAACTACTCGGCATCGGGTCCGTTGTATATCTTGATGGTTCTGGCTGACGTGGCTTTACTGATGCTGAACATGTGCGGTGTTGCGGAGATCGTTCGACTAATATTGTGGCCCTTATGGAAACCACTTATAGTCTCCGAGTACCAAACATCCACTGCACGGACAAGCAAAATGGGGTTTGGGATTGAAGATTTCGTCCGAGTACTTCAGGCTGGTTTGATTCGAAGCACTCCAGTGGCATTGCTCACAATTGTTTCCAGACTTCTATCCTGGGTGCTAGTGCTTCCTAGTCTGATCTTGTGGAGTGATGGGAAACTTGGTAGCGGGATCATGCACATATTTTTGACGTTGATTCGGTGTTTCGATCTAGTGGTCTTGTTTGTCAACTTCACCTGGGATATGGTCGTCACCTATGATGAAAGACGTGCACTGGCGTTCGTCCGAGGGACATACGTGACCCCACTTGAAATCATGAGCATTGGTGCAACAGTCGCTATTGCAAGTATTTCTTCGGGTCTGCGCGGTGCTCAGCGGCATTATGAGCGGAAACGTCAACTCGATCGAACCTCCTTTGAGAACATCACTGCGGTTGCCAACACATTTGAGAATGAGCTAGCATTTACCGGTGTCGAAATTTATCGTCCGCTAGTTGCCATGATTTGGATCAGCGTGCTTCTCGTTGGTGTTGTTGTGGTTTCACGGTTCATTATCGGTAGAGGATTGCCATCTCGTAGCGTGGTTCAGTCTGTCGGTGCTCCTGTCTCCGTGGTTCAGCCAAGCACGACGAGGGAATCTCACATTGGTAGTGATCTGACAAGCAGCAGTGCCGGTATTCTAATGCGCCCCGCATCGCCTCCTGCAAGTCCGACGAGAAAGGAGTCGATCCAATCCTCCAGGGGAGCAGCACCATATACTTCTGACAACGGCGAAGATCGCCTTCCAATCGAGAAGATGGTGGATATTCCTCTTCGCGCGAGTAGTTTGGTACGAAGGTGTTGGGCTCTGGAGAAACTGGTCAACGGTCAGCTGCTAGTGCTTCCTCCGTTCTACCTGAAGCACGGGATTGTACTCTTGGGGAAGATCATCAAGACGCGGAGCGGCTTTACGGATGTGGTTCAGCCGCTCGTACTTGCGCAAGAGCACGAGCAGCTCGTTGAGTCGGAAAATGACTCGGAAGCAACAACCGAGAGCAGATTAAGACGGAATCTTCGATAGGAAGACAAGAATGGATTATCTGAACGAGTGGTGCGTGTTGAAGGGACGTAAAACCAATGCATGCCTAGAATGGCCACCCATCCGCCAAGATTCTGGTAAAATATCTATCGGACAGTGGTGAAAAGTCGAAAGTGCTGTTCAAAGCTGTCCTCGCCTCTTCTGGGAGTTGCTCCCAGGTAATCAGATCCTGGTAGCCTCCCTGTTTCGTTGTCGCCGTAAGCGAAGTCTCGCCCTTGACAAAGCTGTAGTCGTACTTGACTCGGAAGCTGGTGCCGTCGATGTACTTGGAGTCCACGGGGGCGTGCTTCTCTGTTGTATCTTCGTCCGATTGCAGGGTCACACCCTTGATCGTCGGGGTTTCCAGATCGGGGTTGTCGATCCAGATGATGGCGAACTCCCATTCATTGGAATGACCCATACCGTAGCTGAAGCCCTTCGGGAAGTATCAGACGTACATGATGGCCCAAATATCGTTGTACCAAGCGGAGCGAGCGTAAACTTGCGACCCCAAGTCGGATCCGTCGCACCTGTCGAAGATACCCCAGGAAGGTTTCATGCCAGCATTGATATCTCCGTTCGCGTCAACTGCCGGGTACGGGTGGCATGTTCCGGAGAGTTTGAGCTGCGGCTTGAACTTGACGGCGGCCTTGTCGGAGATCGTGACCGGCTCCGGTTCGGCGAACGGTTTGACCTTGTCGGGCTCGAGACTTGCACTCTGGGCCGGCGTAGGGAGGAGTATCGCTATAACAGCGAGGAGGAGTACACGAACCGCCATTGATCTACTGATTTACTGTATGCTGTCCGTGATCGAGAAAATCGAGAAATGAACGAAGCAAATGGGCGCTCGGAGCGCCATCACTGATGAGAGAGCCTGTTTGAATCTCGAAACCAGAATGCGATCCCAAGGCATACATTCGGTTGATACAGTCACTCCATCTACATGTATGATGCGGTCTTAACAGGAAGAATAGGATTTAAATCGGAGTGGACTCATTCACAGTAATCCCGGCGCACTTCAACGTCTTCACGCAGGTGATGTACAGACATGAAGTACAGTGCACAAATACTGTTATAGCTGTGAAGTTATCCATCAGGTTGGGTTTTGATTTCGCGCGGGTTATTGGTTTGGAGTCGCAGTGGATTTGAACAAGCAATCAGGTTGGGTTTTGATTTCGCGCGGGTTATTGGTTTGGAGTCGCAGTGGATTTGAACAAGCATCTCCATCTGTAGTTAAATACTGTATCTACTGGACACTGCGTCGTTCCGCGCCGTTGACCTCAGTTATCAACTTCCAGTCTCAGCGCTCGATGGACACTCAAATCCTACGCATTGCCACTCTCCTGTTGCTTTGGGCAGTTCACGTCGCAGGGAACACCTTCGATGCGGACAAGGTGAAGCCCATTGCCCAGCCAGAGCCCGTCAAACGTCGCAGGGAACACCTTCGATGCGGACAAGGTGAAGCCCATTGCCCAGCCAGAGCCCGTCACGACTTCTGATAAGGCCGCCGTCAAGTTCAAGCCTCAACTCAAGATCTCCGGCACATGCCATCCATACGCCGCTGTGTCCTCAAACGGCTACACCAGTGCTGGTATGGAGTCTTCTAGCTTCTGGAGCATGAGCGGCTGTGGAGGTTCCGAGTTGGGCTCTCAAGTGTATGCACGTTCGACATGGCACGATGACGTCTGGGCCATCATGTACGCGTGGTATTTCCCTAAAGGATCCTACCAGGGGTGGGATTTAATCCACGACTGGAAGTTTGTCATTGTCTGGATCGACAACCCCGCTCTTGAAAGCCCAGCAATTCTCGGGGCCACAGTGTCTACGAACAAGGGCTTGATGAAGTATGTCCCACTCGAAGAGAAATACGTCGATGGGACGAGCGTCAAAGTCCTGCACAAGTTCAGTTTCTGGAGTGGCAGCGCCGATTTTGAAATGACAGAGGACACCGGAGGATTCCAAGACCTCATTACTTGGGAGCAGCTACCAGAAGTGTCGAGGGTTGCGCTGAACGATAGTTACAACGGTAAAGTGCCCTTAAAGGACGGGGTGTTTGAATCCTTCCTTGATCAAGGCTGGTGAATTCTGGACACCAAGGCTCGACTCGTATCGAAAAGGTGTTTCGGGAACATACTGTAGTTCACGGTACGTTGCTTTTTAGTAAATCCAGTGCCCATGTTGGTATCATGTGTAGTAGAGCATTTCATTCGAACGAAAAGTTTCACGTGCATCATTACATCCATATTTTTTCGCGGGCCCCACTCTCTTTACCTCACTGCACGGAATCGTACGTGAGATGAACAGAAGACTTGAGTCCCTGTTGGTGTAAGGGGGACTTAAGTCCCTGTGGGTCTCCTCGATGCGGAGAAAAGAGTGCAGCACGCTCTACGAGTAATTCCTCCTCCTCTTCCACGACAACCTCCTTGTCCTCTTTTAGGTATGCGAACAGCGCAACGCTGAGCAGCGACAGCGGAATTCCAAAGCCTGTCGCAATCCACATCACACGGGCGCCATAGTTCTCGTAAAAGTATCCGCCGATGAGCGTGCCTGACGCGCGTGCAAGGCCGTTTTGAACAGCGCTCAGCACACCCATGACAGTTCCTTCACAGCCGCGGGGTGCAGCTGAGAACACGTACTCCGTGCAGACGGCCCACGTTAGGCCAAACGTGATGCCGTGCAGGAACTCGAACGGGATCGCTCCCCATGCGTTCGTCATGAGCGCGTAGTAGCCAATACGGAGCGTGTAACCCACGAGCGACACCAGTAGCACATTGACCGTGCCGATTTTCTTGATGATTTTGTCGGCGAAGAAGAAGGCAGGCAGCTCCGACGAGGTTTCACACATGATCGCGACGCCAATAATATGCGCGTCGTCCCCAGCCAGGTTGTACAGGTTCAGCTGGAGGAAGCTGGAGAAGACGCCATGCATGTTGCCCATGATGAAGACCACGCCCAGCAGCACCACGACATCCAACTTCTTGGAGATCAGTCGAGCTGTCTCCATGAACGACGGCGCGACTTCAACGCCTCCCTGTTCGCCTTCGTCTCCAACAACTTCTTGGAGATCAGTCGAGCTGTCTCCATGAACGACGGCGCGACTTCAACACCTCCCTCTCCTCGTTCGTCTCCAGTCTCCAGTGCTGTATACTCCTCGCCGTACTTGACCGGAGGGATCAGGCGCAGCACCAGCAGCGTCGAGAAGCCCGTGATGAGGCACAAGTCGAAGGACCAGAAGATCCCTCCGAGCGCCACTACGACCCCCGTCAGGTAGGTTCCGATGCCCCACCCCACCGCCCCAAAGAGCCTCTGTCTGCCGTACTCGCCCCCTTCCTTCGCCAGAAGGTCGAGCACCGTGTGGTCCAGCAAGGAGCCGGCGGGGCAGCTCTGGATCTGGCTGATGAGCACCATGAAGACCGTCCACCCGAGCGACCAGTAGAAGTACCGGGTCGAGAACTGCAGCAGCGTGCCGCTGACGATGCAGAACACGTGCACGAGTCGCTGGTTGCGGACGCGGTCGGCCACGCCGCCCCAGAAGGGCGGGCCCAGGATGGCTGCGATGCTGGGCAGCGTCTGCAGCAGCCCGATCTGCATCTTGGAGAAGCCCGCCGTGTGCTGGTAGTACACGGGCAGGTAGTTGGCGGTCGTGGAGCCCCACGCCGAGTTGAGCGCGTACATGAGCTTGGGCTCCCACAGCAGGCGGTGGCCGCCGGTCGGAGCCTTTGACGCTGCTGGGGACGTCGACGTCGCCATGGTCGGTGCGAGGGGTCGGAGGCTCTGCTGGACTTGAAGACTGCCAAGGATCACGTGGTTGACAACTTTTGCGTGCTTCCAGCAGCCTTTGATTGGGTCCGGTGCCACACCTTCTGTCACCACTTTACAGAGCATACTCGGCGCAGGTGTACGAGGAGGGATGTCATGAGGTGAGACCGTCGCGAATCGAAGGAGTCAACTGTATCAAAGCATGCGTGGTTGAAGGGGTTGAAGCCTTCAACTTGAAGGGGAAGTGATAAGGTTTTACTCAATCTCGTCGTACAGTAGCTGGCCTTCGCCCTTCAGAGCCTGCGGGTCTGCGGCGTGCGGGGAGAACAGCTCGGCCTCCTCTGGGGCGTCCTCGTGGATGGATTCGCTGGCGGACTTGAAGTAGGCGAAGACTGCGATGCCAACGAGCGAGAGCGGCACGCCCAAGTCCGTGACCAGCCACATGACGCGCGGGCCGTAGTTCTGGTAGAAGTAGCCGCCCACGAGCGTGCCTGTGGCGCGTGCTAGCCCGTTCTGGATGGCGTTGAGTATGCCCATGACGGTGCCTTCGCAGCCCTTGGGCGTGGCCGAGTAGATGTACTGCGTGACGGCCGCCCACGCCAGTCCGAAGGTGATGCCGTGCAGGAACTCGAACGGGATGGCGCTCCACGGGTCCGTCATGACCGCGTAGTAGGAAATGCGCAGCGCGTACCCGGCGACGGACACCAGCAGCACGTTCACCGTGCCAATCTTCTTGATGATCTTGTGCGAGAAGAAGAAGGCCGGCAGCTCGGACGCCGTCTCGCACATGATGGCGACGCCCACGATCTTGGCGTCGCCGCCCGAGAGGTTGTACAGGTTGAGCGTGAGGAAGCTCGACAGCACGCCGTACATGAGCCCCATCAAGAAGACGACGCCGAGCAGCACCAGCACGTCGATCTCGCTCACAACCAGGCGGATGTTCTCCATGAACGACGCGCGGGCCTCTGGCTCCGAGCTCTCCGTCGCTTCGCCCGATTCCAGCGCCGTATAGCCGTCCTCGCCATATCGCACGGGCGGGATCAAGCGCAGCACCAACAGCGACGACATGCAGAACATGAAGCTCATGCTAAAGGACCAGTAGATGCCGCCGACTGCGACCGCCAGCCCCGTCACGTAGGCGCCGATGCCAAAGCCCACGGCGCCGAACAGCCGCTGCTTCCCGTACTCGCCTCCAACCTTGCCCAGCATGTTGAGCACGGCGTGGTCGAGCAGCGAGGCGGCGGGACTGCGCTGGAACTGGGCCAGCATGACCATCAGGACGGTCCACTCGAACGACCAGGCGAAGAACTGCAGCCCGAACCAGAGCACGGAGCCGCTCACGATGCAGAAGATGTGCACCAGCCTCTGGTCGCGGACGCGGTCGGCCACCGCGCCCCAGAACGGCGGCGCCACCATCGAGGCCAAGTTCGGGAGCGTCTGCAGCACGCCGATCTGCACCTTGGAGAAGCCCGCCGTGTGCTGGTAGTAGACCGTCAGGAAGTTGAACATGGCGGAGCCTCCCGCCGACGACAGCGCGTACATGAGCTTGGTCTCCCACAGCAGGTCGTGGTGCCACGCAGGCGACGGCTTGCTCGGTGGAGATCCCGTCATTGGTTTCGATCGATTCGTCGCTGGCGGGTGGAAGCGCTCGAGTGAGTGCCGGCAAAACGAGAGATGGTGTGTCGAGGTCGCCTGTAGCAAGCTAGCCTAGCCTAGCTATCATACCGTAGCTCACTGCCTGTCCGCGATTGCGTGGATGAAGTTGGTCCCGCAGATGCCTCGGCTCAGATGTGTAAAGTGACACCCCTTTCTATTAGAATAGCCAAACCGAGCGAGTGCAGTGCAAAAGAGGAGGGATGTCAGAGATACACATGTGCGTGATCAAGTCGAAGTGGCTACGAACTCTGCTCGCGTGATCGATTTCGATGGTGCATGTTGAACTCCACATCTGCACCAGCTCTGCCATGCCATGTCGACTCGACGCTGTCATTTGCACTACCATCACGAAGGCTCACCGCATGAACCGTAGCCGTCCGACCTCATCGGTTGCGGGTTGGCGCCGTGCGGGGTGAAGATCTCCGCTTCCTCCAGCGGCATCGTTTCCTGAATAACGTCGTTGTTGGTGCCCTTGAAGCGCCGGAAGAGCGCCAGACCAATGAGCGAGAGAGGCACGCCGAGTCCTGCCACCACCCACATCGTCCGCGGCCCGTAGCGCTCGTAGAAGTAGCCGCCCACCAGAGTCCCCATTGCACGCGCGAGTCCGTTTTGCACCGCGTTCAGGACCCCCATGACGGTACTGGCGCACCCGCGTGGGGACGCCGAATAAATGTACTGCGTACACGCCGCCCAAGCTAATCCGAACGTGACGCCATGCAAGAACTCGAACGGAATCGCGCCCCACGCGTTGGTCATCGTGGCGTAGTACGTAATGCGAACAGCGTACCCTAGAATGGAGACCAAGAGCACTTTCACCGTTCCGATCTTCTTGATGACTCGGTCTGCAAAGAAGAAGGCGGGCAGCTCCGACGAGGTTTGGCACATGACTGCAATCCCTACGATCCGAGGGTCCCCGCCCGACAGGTTGTACAGGTTCAGGGTGAGGAAACTGGCGATGACGCCGTACATGAGCCCCATGACGAACACCACTCCTAGCAGCATCAACACATCCAGCTCTTTGGCCAGAAGTTTTGCGCTCTCCACGAACGACGTCCCCCCTAGTGCCATATGCCTTCCACTGTTAACATCGCCGTACATGACAGGAGGG
>JAIKVH010000289.1:0-16576 GCA_024679275.1 Phytophthora niederhauseri
GCTGTTCGCGTATTGTCGCCAGTGACCATCCAGACTTCCAACCCCATTGTTCCCAGCTTTCTCAGAGTACGAGCGGCCTCCGCACGTGGGGCATCAGCCACAGCAAACACACCGCTTAGTTCCCCATCGACAGCCACGTAGATCGACGTCTTGCCGGCGTTTTGAAAGCCGATTACAGTCTGCTTGACTTCGATGCGGTTCGCTCCTTCGACGTCATTATCTTCCAGCCACGCCTTGTTCCCAATTTTTATATCCCGGTCGCCCACACAACACGAAATGCCCCTCCCTGAAGCTGCACGGAAATCCGTCGGCTGACCAAGAGGCAACGACATGGACTTGGCGTAGTCCGTGATGGCCGTACCTAGAGGGTGTTCACTGCCAAGTTCTGCGGACCCAGCGAGGACGGCCAGCTCCTCCGCGTCTAACGTTGAGCTGAGTGGATGCACATCCGTCACGACAGGCTTCCCCACCGTCAACGTCCCCGTCTTGTCGAAAACGATCGTGTTCACATTGTGAGCAGCTTCCAGTGGTTCGCCTCCTTTGATCAAGACTCCGTGTGCGGCTCCGACACCCGTACCGACCATGACAGCAGTGGGCGTTGCCAGTCCCAACGCACAGGGACACGCTACGACCAGACGTACCGACCATGACAGCAGTGGGCGTTGCCAGTCCCAACGCACAGGGACACGCTACGACCAGCGTCGCGATGCCAAAGTCCAGCGCGAATACAAACTTCCCGTCCGAGTTGGGGATCCAGTCTTTGGGAACAGCATGTCGAGTACACAGAACATACCACACCGCGAACGTCCCCAACGCAAGCGCGACTACTACCGGAACGAAGATGGAGGAAATGTAGTCGGCGTAAGCTTGAATCGGTGCCTTTGAGGCTTGCGCGTCCTCCACAAGTCGAATGATCTGACTCAACGCCGTGTCGTTGTCGATCCCCGTGACTTGCATGTGGAAGAGCCCTTCCACATTCAAGGTCGCCCCCAGCACGCGGTCTCCGACGACTTTCTTTACGGTCTTGGACTCACCAGTCAGCATGGATTCATCCACTCTGCCTTCGCCGTACACAACTACACCGTCCGTGGGGACCGAGGATCCACGCACAACCTTCAGGACGTCTTCACGCTGCACCAATTCAATCGGCACTACTCGCTCTTCGATGATGATTGACCCGTCCGGGCTGAAGACCAACAGCGTGGCCGACTTGACCTGCAACTCCATCAACTTGGTCAGCGCCGCCGACGTTTTCCCCTTCGCAGTTGCCTCCAGGAGCTTCCCCAGCACTACAAACGAGATCAGCACCGACGACGTCATGAACATGTCCAGGTTCGCGACCTCCGCGTTGCCCAGCGCGATGGCACGGATCACAGTGAACAAGCCGTAGGAATACGCCACATTCGAGCCCATCGACACCAGGAACGCCATCCCCAGCACGCGACAAGCCGTAGGAATACGCCACATTCGAGCCCATCGACACCAGGAACGCCATCCCCAGCACGCGGTTCCTCGCCCCTTTCCAAGCGTCGACGTGGAATCGACGAGCCGAGTAAAACTGGACTGGGGACGCGAGAATCGCGACGACCAACGCCTCACAGGAAAGACCAGGCAGAACTTCCGACATTAACCCGTGCTTGAGCCGTGCGATGTTCTCCAACACCAGCATTATGAGCAGGATTGGGAGCGTGAAGGCCAATGCAGCGAAGAAATCGGTGCGATACCGTGAGATCTCCCTCATGCGCTGATCTCCCAGAGCCTGTTGCGCATTGGCCTCAGTCACGTAGGAAGCCTCGTACCCAATGTCCTCCACCGACTCGATCAGCGTCCGAATGCCGACCACGGACTTATCGAAGTGAATGGTAGCCTTCTCGGTCGCCAAGTTCACAGAGGCGGATAACACGCCTGGCGTGCTCTTCAGCAGGTTTTCGACCGAGTTGGAGCATGAGCTGCACGTCATCCCGCCGATCAACAGCGTTGCGTCGCCCATTTCACTCTTCTCGTCCTCCGGCATGTACGAGGAGGCTTGGTATCCGACATTCTCCGCAGCTTTAGCAAGCGCTTCGACGCTACGGCATGTACGAGGAGGCTTGGTATCCGACATTCTCCGCAGCTTTAGCAAGCGCTTCGACGCTCACAATATCCCTGTCGAACTGCACGACAGCCTTCTCAGTCGCGAAGCTCACGGACGCAGAGACGACGCCCTCTGTGCGCTTCAAAGCGCCCTCGACGGTGTTGGCACACGAGCTGCACGTCATGCCACCGATCAGCAATGTCACTTTGGCGATCGCGCTCTTGTCCGCCTCGTTAATTGATAGCGAAACTTCTCTCGAGCCATTATCATGGATCTCTTGAGCCTTCACGCCACTTGACTGCGATGCGTGAACGAGGCGAGCGTTGAACTTGGGCCCGACACTACGGACCGCCTCCAGGAGCATTTCATCGTCGAATTGGCGGTCAGAGGCCACGTCGACAGACGCGTTGTCGGAATCGAAATCCACAGACGCCGCCACGACACCTTCCACGGCGCTGAGAGCTTGCTGCACCTTGCGCGCGCAGATCCACAGACGCCGCCACGACACCTTCCACGGCGCTGAGAGCTTGCTGCACCTTGCGCGCGCAGTTCTTGGCACAGCTCATGCCATCGATCGAAAGGAGAATGGTGTGTATCGCCATTGGCGTTGGTGGGTCTTCATTCATCTTCCTTGAGCTTGTTCACACACCAATGCAAATTATGCAGTGGGGGACTTGTAGGCCAGCGGCGTGCGGAACTGGGCCAACCTTGACCCGCATTGATCTCGACCCGGTATCACCTTCGTTCACGTCATCGAACACGTCAACACGCAGAAAGAATTTGACACGAGTGGGATGCGGTACGGCTGAGACGAGGCGCTCGATGATGGCTTACCACGTGGTTGACGTTGACCCGGGTCGAACCTGCCCAACGCACGTTCAGCACCACCACTACAGCAGCACGAGCCGAACACCAAACGAGTCTACATGAGCAAAAACCGATGTTTAATTGGCCGCGCGCGGGGCGAGCAACGAACCTACTTTCCTGATCAAAACCAGCTCATAACGATAGCCGATCCATGTCGCCCGAGACTCGCCACAGCTCGTCCAGCGTCTGGAACTCGTCCATCTTGAGGTCCGACAACCGGCCGACGTCGCCGATCTCGTTCAAGAACACGTCGAGGCTGCCCCGGCCGGCCAGGTTGCCGCCGCTGCCAGAGTTGCGCAGCCGTCGAGCGGCCGACGCCCGCGCGGCGTCGATGCTGAGTCTCGGCTTGACCTTCTTGAGCGACGGCTCGTTAGATCTGTTGTCGCCATCGTCGTCCGTGTCGTCGTTAGATTTGGTGGAACCCGCGTTGCTGCTGGGCATCGGCGGCCTCTGGCCAGCTTGGAACCGCTGCGCGAACGCCGCCGCAGGGTTGAAAGGTCTCTGCGGGCCAGCGTGGTGCTGCTTGCTAGAGGGGTGAGGCTGCTCCTTGCGCTTCTGCTGTTGCTGTTGCATCTGCATGAACGCAGCCACGGGGTTGCTGTTGCCGGCAGACGGAGAGCCCTTCGCAGCTTGACTGCGAGCAAACATAGCGGCCGGGTTGGCCATCGGCTGAGTGGAAGGCGCGGACATTTGGGCAGGTCGCGGCTCCTCTTTGGCTTGCACGCCGCTGTGGATCAAGTGCTTCTCCTGCGACCGATGAGACGACGGAGGCTCCTTCTCTGGGTTGGGCTGGTCTTGCTCGTGCGCAGACATATGCCGCTGTGCTTGAGCGTTCTGCGGCTGCATGTGCGGGGGAATTGGCGGCGCGCGATCCACGTACTGATGGGTGTGCTGGTGTCGCTGGTGGTGCTGCTGCACGAACGCCGCGGCGGGGCTTATTCCGCTGTTGTTTGACATCATCGAGCTGCCCGACGACGATCCGCCGTTCATTGAACTCGGCGTAGGGGGCATGTCGTAGTTGTAAGACATCATCTGCGGGTGCGGCGAGTGGGACATCTGCTGTGGCTGGTGAGGCGACACCTGCGAGCTGCCGTACATGCCTCCTCCAGACCGGTACGAGTTCATCGGCGCGGCGGAGCCATACATCTGCCCGTTGTTCATGTTTCCACTGGGCGTTGAAGACCCCGTGGGGTACATGCCGCCGTTCATGTTGGAGCCATATCCCGACGACGGACCTGCGTAACCCTGGCGGTAGTTATCCTGCTGCTGCGAAGGCCCTGACATTCCGTTGGACGACGCGTTCACCATGTTCGGCCGTCGATCGTAGTCGTGCGAGTTATTGTTCTGCATCGATCCCGACGGGGGCAGCGAGTGGCCGTAGCCATTGCTCACAATGTGCTGCTGCATCGGAGGCTTGCGGTAGTGCACCATAGTGGGGTCATAGCCGCCGCCGCTCATATCGCTCGTGTACATCATGCCGTTGTTTCCCATGCCCCCGCCCATCATGTTCATGCTCGGGTGGTGCTGGCCGCCGGACTGCATGCTCCCTGCCGGCACCACTTGGCCGTTCGGAAGTCGCACCATCTGGGCGCCTTGCTGCTGCGCGTGCATGGAGAACGCGGCCACCTCGTCACTCTTAACCATGCCGCCGTCGAAGCCGGGACCTTGCTGCATCATCTGGCCGGGCATGCCCATGACGCCCTTCGGCGTCATCTTGTTCTTGTCGGCCTGGCCACGACGCCCTTGTCTGCAGCAATTATCATCACGTCAGCGTTACGTTAGTCTCAAAGGTTGCATACAAACTTCAAGCAAGCAACACACACACAACGCACCCCTTGCGCACTCTGCAGAGCGACTTCCAGCGGATCTTGACGGCGTCCTCCGTGCGGCCCGGCAGCATGGCGGCGATGGCCGACCAGCGGTTGCCGAGCCTGGCCTGCGCATCGAGAATCATGCGGTCCTCCTCGGGCGAGTACTCGCCGCGGACGATGCTCGGGTCCAGGTGGTTGTACCAGCGCTCGCGGCACTGCTTGGACGTGCGGCCCGGGATGCGCGTGGCCACCTGGCCCCAGTTCTTGCGGCCCTCGGCCACGAGCTCCTTCAGCAGCTCGTCCTCGTCGGGCCGCCAGTGGCCCTTCACCAGGCCGGGCGCCAGCACCTTTGTCCACCGCTGCAGACACTGCGTGTGGTTGCGGCCGGGCACCTCCTCGGCGATGGACTTCCAGTTGCGCTCGCCGTGGCGGCCCACGGCCTCGCGGAGCTTGTCGTCCTCCTCCTGCGTCCAGCGCTTGGGCACGGCCTTGTCCTTCGTCTTCATAATCTGCAGCAGCAGCAACAACAGCAACAACAACAGCAACAACGTCACGCCCGTCAGCCCTCTACTCTCGAACCAACTAGCTACCTCCTCGGCCTCGGCCCACGTACGTCGTGCTGCTTCTGGCGGGGCACGCCCTTGATCTCTGTGAACACGCGCTTGCTGCCGCTCTGCGTGGTGGTGATGACCGCCGGCTTGGCCGGAGCCGGCTTGCTGGCGGCCACGCCGGCCGGTACGTGGTGGTGATGACCGCCGGCTTGGCCGGAGCCGGCTTGCTGGCGGCCACGCTGGCCGGTGCCGGCGCCGATCCGTCGCCCTTGGGGGCGCCGCCGGCCTGGCCCTCGGTGAAGAGCAGCTTGCCGAAGTCCGAGATGGACGAGCGGCCCTCGGCCTCCATGGGGAAGGTCTCCACGAGCTCGCCCATGAGCTTGGAGATGGATTCGCGACTGACGCTGATGCTCATGGCCTTGGCCTGCGTGCGCGTCGGTCGGCCGGGGATTAGAAAATGCGAACAGCCAGCGCCCAGCCGACAGAGACCGGCAGGAGCTTGACTTGCTGCCTCGCGCGCCGTCAAATGCTGGGATAAGCCGCGGCCGGCCGGGGCACAATGCTGCAACAGGTGACGCGTGTGGCGGTCGCTCTTCCGCCGAGTGCATCGACACAATCCGGCTCTTTGCGCCAGATGTACCCCCGAGCGTACCCCTTCTGTACCCCTCGGCATACAAAACCCAAGAGCAAAAGCGAAGGACAGCTGCTTGGACGCCCCAGCGGATAAGCAACATCTTGCACTCCGTATGTGGCGCCGCACGGCGAGGCTGAGGTGTTTTTCACGCTCGAGGCCATGAACATGCGATCAAAGCGTGTCTGCTTTACTGCACAAACGTTCCGCTGTACATGTCCAAGTGCATTGGTTACTCGCTACAAGCGTCACTACAGCATTAGCCAAAGTTTTAGAAATATGTCCAAGTGCATTGGTTACTCGCTACAAGCGTCACTACAGCATTAGCCAAAGTTTTAGAAATGTGCAGCAGAGCGAGGCTCAATGAAAACTACAAACTTACATCTAAACCTGTCGTAGCGTAGCCTTGACACAGATCGCCAATTTTTTTTAACTGAAGTTGTTTTTTCCCCACTTTTTAAGTGGGAAAAATAAAGAAATATTTTCAGCTTTTTAAGATGAAGAAACCTTCAGGTACAGTGCGGCGCATCGGTTCTTTTTCTAAATTGAGAAAAAGTAAAAAAAAAAAAGTGTATCCAAAAAACATTAAAACAAATATATATTTCAGATATCAGCCAAAGTGCTTACTGCTAACAGTAAAAATGTTTATTGTGGTTTATTGTTTGAAGTGCAAATATTCAAACAATAAACATTTTTACGGTTCTATGGTCGCCTCATTCATCCAAATTATTTGTACACCAAGACGTGTAACTTACACGTCTTGGTGTACAAATAATTTGAATGAAATGCAAGTGCGTGTTCGCTAATTACAGTGTTAGTGTGAGCGAGCAATAAATACGGCCCACACAAAATTAGACATCTGCTTCAATAAAGAACACTAGAAAACCTATAACCCTTTATATTATATGAATGCTGATTGGCTCAGACATACAAATATCCCTATAATGCTAACGCAATATTTCATTACCTTTCACATTTTTGTATATATCAGGTGTTCTTTATTGAAGCAGAAGTCTGTACTGCGAAGCAATTTGGCTGATATCTGAAATATACCCCTGACCAATGATTTGTTTTAATGTTTTTGGATACCGTATAATACTTATTCCATTGGACAAGATCTTATATCCGACAAACATTAGTAGCCAATCACTGAGCGCCACATTTTAAAATGCCATAGCGATTTGGAGTCGTTTAATTGGCTATTAACAAGCGTAACCATGTGTAACCACTGAAGATGGGTGTCAGATGGAAGAAGTAATATACGGTATGCGTTTTTTAAACTTTTTTTCTCAATTTACCATTTAAAAAGATAAACTCAGAAAAAGAAACGCGCCTGATGGTTTCCTCCTCCCAGAAAACTGAAGTTTTTTTACTTTAACACATTGGTGATCAGTGTCAAGAAAATTAAACTTACGAGCATAGCTGCATACGGTTTCGACGCAGTATATTTCATTGGGCTTGGACGTGAGCTTCAACTGCAGTCGATCTGCATCACATTTTGTTTAAAAGGTTTTACATACCGTTAGTTAAATCACTCAACATTTGATAAAAAAATATTATAAGCCTCATTATGGCCATACAAACACTAGAACTAAATTTTGGAGTATTTAGCCGCCCAATTTTGGGGGAGCAAAATATCTGACCAGGCACAAAAGTGTGGCCCACACTAATCACACTTCTTACTGCACCAGTTATTGCCGCTTGCAAATACTTTGTCCTCTAAAATAGACCTCTAAAATAGACCACGCCTGTCTCTGAATACGATTGGACACGAGATAGGCGAGGGCTGTTTTAGCTTTGTGCTTTGGTGGAGGCCGCTTTTAGGTCCAGAAACTCGGTTTGGCCGGTCTAGAATGGCATTTCTGCGTTTCCAAGCCGGAGAAAAGCGTTTTGGTCGGGAAAACAGAGCCCCATCCTTCGATCTTAGACCAGTACTGGCGAGATATTTAAATCAGACCTAGGCCTTAATTAAGAGCTGGCTGGATTAAAACCGAGATTATTAACGAGATAATAACCATGCGTTGGCCAAAATATCTGCAAACGGCAATATCATGTTGAATTTGAAAACAGCGTTTTCACTATTGTAATTAAATGCTTGGACGAGCGCAACTTATTACCGCGATACATATCAAGCGTCTGTGTTACTACGTTTTTGTTTAACCTGATAAACTTTGCAGTAGAAGATAAGGTATGTTGCATATGGAAAGTTGGTGCCTAAGATTGGATGCACTCCTCGAACAGGTTTTCATATGTAAAAATATACTGGGAGTCAAGAAGATCATCAAGAGTTAAACGTAGCAGCCGTGCGTGATGGCTTCAGAACTACTTCTCCCCGCGTCGCTACAACTAAGTATCGGTATAAACCAGGCAATTACGCCGACGGGAGCAACATATGCATGGTGAAGTGGGCTGTCCGCGAAGAAGTCGATGGAAGAGATTCTCTTCCATTCACGGTTGCACCTGACTACTAGAAGACTAAGCTGATCACGAATCATCTTGGGTGTCGCACTGAAGTCTGCGAGGTGTTCGAAGAGGTTACAGCAGCATTATGCAGACAAAGCACGCGATATGGCGGTAGGTGGTTCAGCAGAAACTCTCTCTAGGTTACATGTATCGCGGCTTGACTCAGCGAAACGTAGTTCAAGCAGACATCAAGCGCCACCTAGTGGAGATAAAGTGTCGGCTGCAATAGCCACGAGTCTCGGATGCGCCTGCAAAGCGTGGTGTAAACAGTTCCGTCCAACGACCTCCGCGGCCTCGGCCTGACGCGTCGACATCGATGGTACCTCCAGCTCCGGCAAAAGAGATCGGAGCGCCAGAAGAACACGTCAAGGAGACACCTGGAGATCTCCTCACGCAGTGTGCAGTAGCCGGCGGCGTGGCTTTGCGCGTCGCCGGTGCTTGCAGACACAAGACGAACAAGCTACATGGCGTGCACATCGACGCCGGCAATGCCAGCGAGATGGTCGCCGAGGGTGAGAGGCATGGAGAACACTGCAGCAAGAACCTGGTGCGCATGTGGCGTGCCAAGTCGGTGCACAAGGGTGGCCAATATAACTGCGTGGTGAACGCGGCGAGTGGGTAGCTGGACTTCCATGCTGTCTCGACTCAAGTCTTCTTCTACAGCGAGCGCGGGTCCGTGACGTGCCTGAACGCAGCACGGACTCGACTCGAGCGACCGACGTACCTTCACGAGTGGAAGGTTCCACCAACAGAACCGTTTCGGCGACGAGCTTTATAGGCGTAATACAAGAACTTGGAGAGGAGAGTGACGCAGGCCGGCTCAAGCTACGCGATGTGGTCTACTCATTGCGACCCCTAGGACTACATGCCACGCGCACTAACTACACAGTGTTAACTGCAGTTCACTGTCAGCACCGCCAAGAGCAATGACCAATGCCAGCTTGTATCATGGCTGAGGCGTTGTCTTCAAGGAAGCATCGAAACACCATTGTCGTAACCGTATCATGTATACAGAAGTTGTGAGTATCGTGTTATATGGTTCTATCGCGTGCGTTTGATCTGAATGACTTCATCTGCACGTAGCCGTCTAGCGCGGGAGGCTGTAAAAGTGCCTAGTACCTGGATGTAAGAGATGATATCGGCAAGAAAAAGAGTGTGTTCGCTGTCCAAAACACTACGTGCCTACACGTATGACTCCATTCTGTGCGAGCTTAATACATCATTGGCGCCCATAGATACGACAAAGGCCTCTTGAGTATGCCACAGAAGTGCAGTCCGCGTATGAGCATACGTATTGTCCGGTGTGCGGTTTGCACACGTTGCGAGCATAGGCCTTCCGGTTGCAGCCATCGACGGAACAAATTATTCCACCACGTGAAAACCGCATCTACTCACATCGCCCGTACGGGAAGTCAGGCTGGCACATCCTCAACAATACAGATCCGGTGCCGGTTCCAGCGCTCTCCTCGTTTAGGTGTCGTGGTGCATCCTGGAAATGTGCATCGAGGGGCGGCTAGAGGTAGAACTTGTGAGACCATGGACCCCCTGATGCCTGGCTGATTTGCGTGAGCTGCTTCTAGCATCGGTCTGCTTTGCCGGTTCAACGTGGGGGCAGACCTCTCGGTGCGAAGTAGTGGCTCCTCTACGGCGTGGCTGCTGGCACTTGGGAGGAGCCCGTGTCTGGGGTAGACTGCTCAGCTGTAAGCAAGGCCTCTTGACGGGACTTCGGCTCAAAGGTGTTGCCCTCGTTATTCGTCTTAGCTGGTTCCTTGAAGGGTGAGGTTGGACCTAGAACTGGCACCTGCAACAGGCGTGTCTCTGCGCTAAGTTTGATATGCGATAACAATTACCATGCGTGTACTCGACGACATCGTCGGCAAGCGCTGTGTAGCTGTTGCTACCTTGAAGTATCGTCTCAAAACGTGTAGGAGGCCTGATTACTTCACAGCATCAAGATTTGGCGATCACCGTCACACCGGCCGGTCGCTGATTAACAGGATGTTCTTTATCTGGGTGACGATCGGGAATTGTACTATTCAACCGTCTTTCAACCATCTGGATGAACTCCCGGTCTATGTAGTACTAATGCTATTGCTCTGGATACTACTTCCGAACCCTGGGAAGGAAACATCGTTTATGCCGCCCCACCAGTGGAATATTTCGTTTTAAGTACTCTTATTCATGAATTCCCAACCCAACAACGACACTGAAGACCACTTTCGTCGTTGTTGGCGCACCTGGCTGCAGCAACGTGGAGGTCGGCACAGACGCAGACATCCAGAAACTAGTCTAGGAGATGGAGTCGAAACTCGAACTTACCGGTCAATGAAAGTGTTTCTTGCGTGCAAGAAAGGCGAATGTTTGCCCCTGAATGACACGCTTGGCGAGACACGAATGAAGGGCGGGTGCTAAGGTGCTGCCGAGGTGTCAGGTTGAGAAATTAGACGGAGGCCTTCCACGCTCTTACCGTCTGTCTAGAGTGTCTTGTTGGATACGCCCCGACCTACTGTTGCGTTTTACACCTCCATTTGGCGCCATTGAGCCCTTTTGGATGTAACCACGGTTTGTTGTGGTGGTACCGACGTTTTGCGAACGTGCTGCTGAGGTAAATAGGTGAGAACCCCCACAAGTTCAGTTTATCCTAAAAATATTAATGCGATACGAGGCGCGAGGCACTCCGTTAAATTTCTACATACGTCAGAGCTAGTCTGTGGTCTAGCATTAATATTTTTCAGACAACATCAAAAATCGTTATTCTATTGCATCATTTATATTTATCGACATAATTGAGCTTAAAGTTGATCAATCAAATTTCAGACATAACCGGAAACCAACCTTTACAAACTACAAATCACGCGTAGGACGGACGCGGATAACAATTCATATTCTTTTTTTGCTGGAGTCTTCAGATAATATACAGTAGGAAAATAATTTGAAACAAAATTGAAGTCACACAGCATTAAATAAAAGCCGGGGTGTCCCGGGTCTAAAAAGAGAGAATTTGTCGTAGCGACTTCATGCCTCGAGTTACTATTTTGGAGTGTCCAACATTTTTAAAAAGAAGCACAAGACACAGCGCTTTAACATTAAATCGCGATTCGTGCATAATATTTGTACTTAGGTTCTGAGTTTACATTTGATGTTTCTTAACACCGGATTAATTTTTAAATTTTCCAAAATTCCGGCCCAAAAACAACATGTGAATGCTCCCCTAGCCCTAAGTACTCCACCACCACGAGGTTACACTCCATTTCCGCGCGGGTTACACTATCGCTGGCGATCTTTCGGCGTGTCATCCGGTGCCCGAAGAGGCGTCGCCGTCTGCTTCATTCCCCGCTTCGTGCAGGACCGCGCAAGCCCCGCTCGCTCCATCCACTCACACACACTGACACAAGCCGCCATGTCCTCCGCGTACGGCTCCCGCGGCGGCGCCAAGGCCAAGGGCGCGGCCCAGAAGAACAAGAAGTTCGAGCTGACGGAGGAGCAGAAGCAGGAGATCCGCGAGGCCTTCGACCTGTTCGACACGGACGGCAGCGGCACCATCGACGCCAAGGAGCTCAAGGTGGCCATGCGCGCGCTGGGCTTCGAGCCCAAGAAGGAGGAGATCAAGAAGATGATCTCGGACATCGACAAGGACGGCAGCGGCACGATCGACTTCACCGAGTTCCTCGAGATGATGACGTCCAAGATGAGCGAGAAGGACTCGCGCGAGGAGATCCTCAAGGCCTTCCGCCTCTTCGACGACGACGAGACGGGCAAGATCTCGTTCCGCAACCTCAAGCGCGTGGCCAAGGAGCTGGGCGAGAACATGACCGACGAGGAGCTGCAGGAGATGATCGACGAGGCCGACCGCGACGGCGACGGCGAGATCAACGAGGACGAGTTCCTGCGCATCATGAAGAAGACCAGTCTCTATTAGGTGCTGTAGGCGGACTCGAACAAGCTGTAGACAAGAAGAACCCGTTGCCCCCCACACACACACACAATATTCATCGCACATAGCAATACATCCCACATCTCTATCCAAGACGAAATGGTCGGTGGGCAGTCCTATGCACATGGGGGGGTGTATGTATCTATTCAGTGTCTGTAGCTCTACCATCGATGTGGGCAGTCCTATGCACATGGGGGGTGTATGTATCTATTCAGTGTCTGTAGCTCTACCATCGATCGTACTTACTTACTCCTCGTCCGACGAGAAGTTGAAGTCGCCCACCTCGTCGGCGGCGTCCACCTCGGCCACCGACTTCTTGAACTCCTTGAGCGACATCTTCTTCACCTTGGCGACCGTCTCCTCGTCCACGGGCGTGCCCGACTTCTTGGCACGCTGCTTCTTGTTCCTCTTTTTGCTCTTCTTCTTCTTGCCGTCCTCGGCCTGCTCGGAGCTGCTCTCCTCCTTCTCCTTGGAGGCCTCAGCCGAGGCGTCCAGCTTCTCCTGCAGGTCCGTCGCGTCCTTCTCGAACAGCTTCTTGACGGCGGCCTCACGCTCCGCGCGCAGGAAGTCGTCCAGCTGCGCCGTGTCCTTGGGGCACAGGTCCAGGCCGCTGCGCTTGGAGCGGATCCAGTCCGCGCGCTTCTTGATGCTATCGCTCAGGCCACGCGCCTGGGCCTTCCACTTGGGGACGGCGCAAGCGTGCATGAACTTGTTGAGCGTGAGCTGCAGCGGCACTGCGAACTCCGGGAACGCCACATTGAACTTGTACACGTCGCACTCACGCTGCAGCAGCTCGAAGAGCCTCACGATCACCTGGTCGTGCACGCGCTTGGCGTCCAGCGCAGTCTTGGACAGCTTCACACACAGCTCCAGGTCCACCTCCGTGGTAGAGTTGCTAGCACCCTTGGCTCCCTTCTTGCCGCTGCCCTTGTAGGACGAACGGAACGGCTCCAGCTGCAGAATCTCAAGCAGGGCCGGGCTCGTGGGGATGAAGGAGTTGGTGGCCAGCGCGAGCTGCTGGAGCAGCTTCACGCAGTGGAGACGCAGCGGCGCAAAGCGCAGCGTGCTCGATAGCCGCACCACGGCGAGCAGAAGCTGGCTCAGCGGGTACACAAGCGCGCGGAGCTGGTTCTCGGCCGGGTACGCGCACACCACGGCAGTCCAGACGCGCAGCTGGTTGAAGAACTGCCAGTTGAGAACAGCCTTGAATGAGTCCGGGCCCGGGGATGTGATAGTCTTGCGCACAGCGATCGCCAGCTCGCGGATGTAGACGAAGGCGTGCTGGTACGAGCTGCTGAGGTCGAGGCCGAACAGCTCGACGACACAGTTGCCCATGAGCACGTGGTGGGGCAGCGTCACCTCGTTCGTGAACTTGGTGTTGCGCATGTACGTGACGTAGATGCCCTTGAGGCAGAGCTCCAGGAACGGGAAGGGCACAGCCAGAGCCATGTCGCGGATGCGAACAAAGGCCAGCATGCACACGTTGGCGTTCAGCGACTTGGCCCAGAGCTTCAGCAGCGCCTTGAGCATCCTCCGCGAGGTCTTGGGGCACGGCACCACGAACGGAATGTAGTGCACGAGCTCGCGCAGCACGAACGCCTGAATGTCCTGCCCGGTGGTCTGCTCCAGCAGGTAGCACGCGCAGCTGAAGAAGCGGCGGATCACCAGCGAGTACTTCTTCCACTTCTTGTCGTCGATCTTGAACTTGCCGTCGTCCTCCGAGGTCGACTCGAGCGCCACCAACGTGGTCAGCGTCTCGTGCGTCTTACGGAACACGTTCACCATGAGGCGGTTGTACACGGCGCTGCTCTGCACGTCGTACGTGATCTCGCCCTCCTTGCTGGAGTCGGCGGCGTCGCTGGAGCGGCAGGCGTCGCTGAAGATCTTCATCAGACGACGCAGACCCGAGATCGACTTGGTCTCGAAGCACTCCTTCTCGGCCTTCTGCAGGACGGCCATGGTCACGACGGTGCGTCCAGCTCCCTGCTGCTCCTCCTGCTCCTGCTCGGCGTCATCGTTCTCCTCATCGTCCTCCTTCTCGTCACCCTCAGCCTCAGCCTCCTCCTCCTCCTCGTCGTCATCGTCATCGCCGCCAAAGGGCGTGCCCGTCATGTAGCGCGGGTCGAGGGCGCTCTCGTCCTCCTCCTCGCTGCTGCTGCCGTCGTCCACGTCGTCGTCGTCCTTCTCCTGCTTGGACACAGCCGACTTGGCCTTGCTCTGGGAGGTCTCGGCCTCGGCCTCGTCGTCGCTGGCGCCCTCCTCGTTGTCCGAGTCCAGGAAGTCGGCGTTCAGGAAGTCGTCCACGTCCATCTCGTCCAGCATGTCGGGCTCGTCCTTCTTGCCGGCGCCGCCCTCGCCCGCGGCCACGCGCGGCTTCTTCTTGCTGGGCGCGTCGCTGTTGCGCTCGAAGCGGTTGCGCTTCTTGTCCTTCATGGCCTGGAACTTCTTCTTGGCATTGCGCTGCTTGATCTTCTGCGACAGCAGGCCCTTGGCCACGAACTTGGCCTTCTTCTTCTGCGCGCCCATTGCTGCTACTGCTGCTTAGGAAGGTGCTGCTGCTGCTGCTGCTACGGGAGGCGGCTGATCCTTGCGGCCGTAGGAAGCGCAACAAGCAAATGCGTCGACGTTGATGGTTGGCGCCGGGATTGACGGGAGGCGGCTGGTCCTTGCGGCCGTAGGAAGCGCAACAAGCAAATGCGTCGACGTTGATGGTTGGCGCCGGGATTGGCTGGCTGCTGGAACTTTTGTGAATGGTGTGGTGTACACAACTGTACCACCGACTGGTACTGCTGGTGGTATAGTTGTGTGCACCACACCATTCCGAAAAGTTGAAACTTGACATTTTACTGTCATGAATGTTCGCTTCGATTCGACTACCGGGAAGTTGGTAAGTTGAAGCGACTTCAACTTTCGAGCCGTGGAAGCTAATGGCATGGTGATGCAAGGTGAGTTTCTACATGTGAACGCGCTCATGGCCCTCTGAGTGCTATTAGCAGTCGAAAACTAATTGTGTTGTGCCGTGAAGAGCATTCTCTACCCTTGGGATGCCATTTTTCTTTCGATGCAAAGCTTTGAGCTCGCTGTGTGACGGACATTCTCGCAGCTGGTGCTTGAGTGTCCGCGAAAGTTTGGTCCGCCGAGACACTGCTGACGTTCGTGGCAACTGGTGTGTTTCTCGTCGTCAACAGGATTGACGCACTCGTTGTGCATGCACAACGGGAAGTGTGCGCTCGGTGCATACAGGTTTGAAGTCGTCTGTGAGCGCAGGTTTCGGCCAGTGCAGTGGGTCCGCCCAACCGCCTCGAGCTATGCTCAGGCTGCACAGCAACAGGAGCAGCAGCATCACCAGCAAGAACGTGAACGTGCACTTTCGCGAAGCAGTCCGTCATGCAACCCCCGAAACCCTCGCAACGTCTGGGATAGCCTCGCTAATAATACGGCAGCGCAGCACCGGACAGTTCGGCGCCGATGGGCTCACTTGCTCGCCCTCCGCGCGGAAACCTCCGCTCTGCATACTGCACTGCTCCATGCCGAAGAGGACTGGGATCGCGCTGACTGCTGGTGCCGCCGCTTCAACACCGGCAAGGTTTTCTCGGCACCGGGCTCAACACCACCTGCCGCGCTCTGCGGCGTGATGGCGAGCAGCGCCCTGTCCAGCCCAGCCGCTTGCAGCTCGACGGCGGAAGTGGTTGAACTGCAGCTCGTGGCTGTGCCCGCGTGTCCCCAGCTGCGGGACGTCACCGCCATCAACGGCCCTGGCGAACGACAACCCTCAGAGAGAAAGTCAGACTGCAGCCGCGACCGGTCGACGCTCGATTTTTTGCGCCTTTTGGGCCAATCCGAAGGGTCAGCAGAATCATATTCGACCAACCGCAGCGCGCGAAATCTATCGAACCGACCCATACGGTTTCCTCGCCAATGACCAAATCCCCACGCCACGGATCCCTTCGCGCCGTCGCGCAGTGTGTAACTCGCTAGCCAAGCAGCAGCAGCCCGCGTGTTGCCTCGCGCGCTGACATCGTCCGCCCCCCGCTTCTCTACGACGAAGAGACGAGTCGGAGAGCGCCAGACACTTCCCTATCTCTCCTCCAGTCCAGACGCAGGCGTCACCATGACCTATGCCAACAATAAAGAGATCAACCTTCTTGTTGGAATGCAGAGCTTCTTGCGACTCAACTTTATGGCCGTGTTCGAGTTGAAATAGCGCATTTCGAGCTATTTCGATAAAACCAGCCATTTCAAATA
>JAIKVH010000290.1:0-16555 GCA_024679275.1 Phytophthora niederhauseri
TTCGGGTGGTCGGGTGCGTGTGCGTAAAGTTCTGATTATCAACAGCGATATGTGAGAAATACTAACAAAGCAAACAAATTCACGAAAAGGCAGATACCTCGTTTCTTATGACAATTCGAAATTTGCCATTTGCCATTCGCCGAACTGTTGGTGTCATGCGTGCAGGGCACCCGCAATATTTGCCTTTTCTATTGCGGTGTCCCTTGGAACGCGACGCTTGCGAAACACCGTGTGTACAGCGGAGGAGCTTGTGACTCCAATTAAAACGTGAAGGGATTTGATCCCGATGATTGCAGCATATGGAGGGGGGGGTCGTTCGTTAATAAATTAAAGTTGTCATCAAACAGAGAACACACATACCTGTTGCGCAGCTCTCGTGTCTCCGAGCTTCGTACACGAAACTTGAGGTGGTGCTTCTGCTTGTATATTTTCAAGTGTGCGTTGAACTTGCTCCAACTCTTGATAATCGTTGGGGTGAATGGCGGAACAGGGTTGATAATTTCTTCGCGCTCTTCGTTGATCTCCCGCAACTCGTCGAGGTGCTTGCTTGATCGCTTCCGCGGTATGTACTGTTTGCTCCGCTTGGAGGGACGTGGGGCCGAATCAGCGTCGACAGACTCGTGAAGCTGCAGCCCAGCCTTACGCTTTTTCGCGGAAAATTGGACTTCATTTCCAGCAGAAAGCTTGCATTTGGCCAGTGCAGTATCTATCGATTCCAAATAGAATGCCAATATTAATGATAGCGCAACATTTTTGTTTAAAGCAACTTTAACGAGAATACCTGGTGCTTTCTTGCGTGCAGTGACTCTCTTTTTCGGCTCGGGGCTCTGTCTACGTGTCTTGTGGGCTAAACAAACTGAAAAAAATCACAATACATCATCAGTTCAATTCAAAAGGTATCAACTACAATCGAAACGAGTCTTACCCGTTTCTGCTTCGTCTTCAGCTCTGAATTCTCCGTCGTCTGCCTCCTTTTCATCGTCACTCGCCTCCTCTTCATCGTCGTCGCTGCCACTCTCCTCTTCATCACTATCGCTCTCCTCGTCATCGTTGACCTCTTCTTCGTCTTCCTCCTCTTGGTAGCAATCACCCCCCGCTTCGTCGCCGTTGTCTTCCTCATCCTCCTCGTCGAGAACAAAGTCTTCGTCTCCGTCGTCGTCCTTTTCAATTCCGAGAGCGGCATACATGTAGTTTAACTCCTCGTTCATACTCCGCAGCTTTCGGCCTAAACACACATACATACAGAATTCAAACAAACTGTGAGGCACGTAGATACTCTCTTTGCCACCAACATGGAGCATACTGCTTACCGTGCCAGGTGGCTCCCCCTGCAGGAGCCATCGGTCCCCCCTCGCCGTTTGCTGCTTCACCGATTCGCGAGAGATGCGTGCCCACATGGCCTCCGTCCAGCAGCGCGATTCTTAAAATGAGCGGCTGTGAGGTGGCGCACTTAATGACATCGTACCTAATCAGAAGCGCACTTTAGCGTGATTTGCGTACCTAAGGGGTTATTGGTAATTTAGACATTTAAATTACGCTCGACATTTTTGAAATCCCTAAAAGCAACCATACATGTCTCAGAATGGCTAAAAGCAACCATACTTATGGTTGCTCTAACCACTCCCTTTTATTATAGGGACTGTCTAAGGAGGGCCATTTCAAATCTGAGTCCATTTCAAAAAAAGGACCACCTATTGTTTTTGTCCAGCGATTAGGGGATCTCATGACTTCAACGTAGCTGTAGACGAATTGGACTACATGTATTACCAGTAGACAACTGACTGCTAGGCTATACCGTTTCATGGATATAGCGGTATAGCTGCTCAAACCAATCTACATTTTGTTGCTTTCTTTCTAGTCAATGTAGTCATTCTTGCATTTGCACGCGGCTTCATACGCCCACCACACTCTCAAGCACCAGCAGTTGCTTTCTTTCTAGTCAATGTAGTCATTCTTGCATTTGCACGCGGCTTCATACGCCCACCACACTCTCAAGCACCAGCCCCCCTCCCCCCTTTCATCCAACTGACGATCCAATGAAGAATCTAGACGACCCACGCACCTCAGCATCCTCCTCCACTCCGGCGACCTTTGTCATCTTTCCACCACCAGATGAGACATTTCCTTCGGAAGAAGAAGCATTGGCCGCTGTCCACCGCTGGACGCAAGACCATAACTTCAACATGACCAAGCGTCGAGCTTTCTACACCGACGATACGAAGACGACGGTGTGGAAGCGTGGCTTGGACTGCGACCGAACCGGAGCGCCCAAGCAAACCCAACATCTCCATGAGGATGATCGCATTCGACCCATGCGCAGCTCCAAACAAATGGGGTGCAAGATGAAGTTGGTGGTCAAGGCAGTGTCTATTGAGGATCCCGAAGGTCCGTGGGAAATTGTCCGAAACGGCAGTCGTCTTCACGACCACCCGGAGTCGGTGGATGCGAGAGTGCATGCATGTCGTCGCCAGCGGGCGGCCGCCGCTGAAATGACCGCTGTGACGAGAGGCTCCGTGCAGTCGCTCGTAGAAGCCCAGACGGCTGCTGGTGTATCTGTGGCAAGCATTCGAGCTACCCTTCTACAGGCCGACCCCAATTCGTTTGTTATTCCGAAGGACATTGCCAACACCAGGAATGCTGTTCGGCGCCGGGAGCTGGCCACACATACCGCCATGGAGGCGTTGTTTTCTGAGCTATCAAGCCGAGGCTTTTTCTACCGCTACGACGTCGACTCGGAGACCCAACAACTTCGCTACTTGTTCTGGGCTCACCCCGCCACTGCCGAATTGTATCGACGCCACCATGATGTCCTCGTCGTGGATTGCACGTACAAGACTAACAAGTCCAAGATACCGTTGTTCTACATCATTGCGGTGACGGGTTTCAACACCGTCCTCCCGGTTGCGCAGTGCTGGCCACCTGGAGAACAGCAAAAAGACTATGTGTGGGCGCTGAACATGGTACGCCTATTCCTCATCGATAAGGACGTGGAACTCCCTGGTGTCGTTCTGTCGGACCGCGAGCAAGCCTGTATGAATGCTGTCGACCGGGTATTCGCGGGAATACCAGCCATGGTATGCCGGTGGCACATGAACAAGAACGTGGAGGCAATGGCTCGCAAACATCTTGGACAGGTGGAAGTGGTGGACCCTTTTACAGGGATAAAGTCCAAAGAGAATACGTGGGAGACCGACGCGTACATGGCGGCGTTCCACTCCACGGTCAATGCGAAGACAGAGGCTGAGTTTGAGACACTGCGCAGCGGCTTGAAGACTCACAGTACCTACCTGGCTGGGTACCTCGACATCAATTGGTGGAAGTACAAGGAGAGAATCGTGCGAGCTTGGGCGGATCGATACCCTCACTTTGGAGTGTGCGACACTTCCATTGTAGAGGGAACGCACGCCAAGGGCAAGTCGTGGCTTCGGAACAGACGTGGTGATCTGTTCACCGTGTTCAAGGCACGTTTGCCGTGGTGGGCAGGTGCAGCGTCGGACACAAGTTTGGTCGCCGCTCGGAACGCTTACATCACCCCTTTCATTTTGCAACCGCGCCGCTACACGACGCGGTTGTTCACGACATCTCCGTGTACGCGCTGACGCAGACAGAGAGTCTCTGGAAAGACGAGTCCAAGATTGTCCACAATCAGCTGGACAGAGAAGTTTGTGCAGGCACATTTCACACCGTGCACGGCCGCCCTTGCCTTCACGACCACATCAAGATCATCGAGTCCAACGGACGCCTGAGGTTGCTTCCTCAGCACTTTGCGAAGCATTGGTGGGTCAATCGATTCGTCAGTGAAAATCAAATCCGTCGAGTGCTGGATCCAGCTCCAATGGGTACTGCCCCACGTCGACCCACGCGCCAGAACTCTCATCATGTCAATGGCGGGCTGACCGGTACGCGACGGGAACCAACCTACAGCGAAAGAATCGACCTGAACCATCCGTCTACACCTCCGTCTACGGTTTCCCAGTCCTTACACAATGGAAGTATCGTGGTATTACCGCCGCTTCGACCCCGTCAGCCTGAAACAGCTGAAGCCGCTGCCGGTACACTGTCCTACCAGGAGCACTATGTCCCTCCTCGATCATGGGGGTATGCAGGCTGGAGTGTTTAAACGAGTACGCCTGTATGCTTGTAGCTTCCCTGCCATAAATCGTCAAGATACTTTTTCTAATTACAACCTCAACTTCAACCTGGTTAAAAGAGACTATATGATATCAAAAGGGCGAATGAGTATTTAACAAATGACTTTCTAACTAAAACCCAAGGAGCTCGTTTACAATTTCGTCTGAGTAGTTTATATTTATCTTTTTCAAATAGCAGATATATACTTCCCGCATACCAACTCCAACTCCAATCTCGTTAAATGCTATAGAGATCACCGGCTGTGATCTCTGTGATTCACAGCAAACACGATTCACTTTAAGTTTATTCCCGTTCAAATAATATATATATATATCTGTTTTAGCTTAACATTCACGTAGACTTATTATTAAAAAAAAAACTAATTAGAATTAACAAGGCGTCCAACCATGTTTTTATTTTATTCTAACCAAGTCATCTACCCCGTGTAGGCTTACATCTTCTTGTGAGGACGTGAAATGTGGGTGCGGTACGAGCTGGAGTTCACGTATGACTTGCCACATAAGCAACAGACGCGAGGTTTCCCCGGAAGAATTTCGCGCTTGCGCTTCAACTTATTTTCGGAGCCCTTGGGGTTCGCAGGACAGTAGAACTGGTGCATGTCTTTCTCAGTCAGCCGGAGCATATTTAAACCACAAAATTTGCAGGCGTTCGTCCGTGGCAGCACGCTGGTGACGACATCACGCTCCCATCGTATCTGTGGGTAAGTCAAGTATCAGTGTAGGCGATAGTTGACAATCGTATACGCCATGCCATTGTGGATGAGGTCTCCGCGAAAGATGATCGCAAAGCCTACTGGAATAGGAACCTCGCGCGCCTTCGCGTCGTTGCGCTCCTCCCAACAACCTTCAAACACTAGCAGACTGGTCCCCGGCTGCAAAGCATGCAGCAGACTAGCCGGGAGACTCGCACGCGACCTCGCTGCCCGTTGGATATCGTCAGGCGTGTAGTCCTGGTGAGGCTCCTGTTCAGCTCCACCGGGCAGCGACCGCATATAGAATATCGCGTCTGGGACCCACTCGGAGTTCATGCTACTCGTGGTTCCACGTACAGAGTGACGGAGCTCGTTAAGTGCCGGAGATGACTCACGCACCAACACACGAGACTGCGCTCGAAAGTTGTCGTCCTTCGCGCCTCCGACTTTCTCGAAAACAGACTTGTATTCACGCTTTTTAGCCTCCTCAAGATGTTGAGCTAGCACTTTAGCGTGCAGCCCTAGGTAGACTATGTGATAGCCCCTTGCTGGGAGCGCAGACTTGGTTGGGCTGGACGCCATTGAGAATGAGACGGTAATTCTCAACTGGGACGGAAAGACTTCGACTATAGATAAGCGAATTGAATGAGACGGAAATGATTTTTGAGACGGAAAGGTTTCGCGATTAATATAAAGATTTGTATGGGCGGATGGGACGGAAAGTAGTTGCTTTTTGAGACGGAAAGGTCCCGTAAAGTGTATAGACTTTTGTATTGGGTCAGAAGGACGTCAGTGAGTTCGGAAAGTAGTCAGACACGGTCGGCACTATGTTTAGCTGTTGGTCCTTTTTTGAAATGGCCTCAGATTTGAAATGGCCCTCCTTAGACAGTCCCCTATTATAGAAAGAGTTACAGCTCGCTAATCAAGATAAAAAATGTCCGAAAACTCTGTCGCGGCCCGAAATCGTGTCAGTTGTATACTAGCCTATCTACGCGCTCTAAACGCTAGCTCCGCGTCACATGCCAGCTATAGATAGATCTGATAGGTACAACATATCTAAATAGCGAGCTGTAACTCTTTCTTGAAGCTGAGATATGGACAGAAATGTGAGTGTCCGAAAAATTATGTCGCGCAGTTTAGCACCCAGAATCTATCACATTGTATCTTAAATGAATTGACGACCCTCGACAAAGTCGCGCAGCACACCTGCTACTCCCAACACCACTCAAAAACCTATACCCACTCCTCTATCGACCAATGACGTACTTGGAACATGGAGTATTTTAGCCAAGCATACGATCTCATAAAGTCTTTGGGCAAGCAACAACACTGCGAGTGTCCCCCACTTGGAAAGATACCACCTACCTGGCAACCCGTTCCCCGTTTGCTTCACGCGCTACCAGCCCATCATGCCGCCCGCTCTACCCTGGACTGAACTCGCCGTCGGCCTCAGTGAGGACGAAGCTGATTTGCTCCTGAAATCGTTCAAGGTGTTCAAGATCACCAAGAGCGATCAAGTACAGTGCAATGTGTGCACGGAGGCTGACCCCCACAACATGCGTAAGCGGGAGCTTCCTGTGCCTGCCGCCAGTACAAGGCCGCAGAGCCGTACGCGCGCTGCCCCTGGAGGGGCAAAATGCTGAAGTGCGAGCGTCACGGCCTCGTCGATCTATTCAAGATTGGTTCGCACGTGACGGCCCGTCGCACGCCACGTCCAGCTCGCTTAACACGTGCAATGAAGGAGTTTACCCGCGAAATGGCCGGCCAAGGCCTTAAGCCTGCTCGAATTCGAACGGACTTAATGCGCAAGTTTGAGTTGCGCACCGAGGCGCTTCCCTCCCTCAGAACTGTGCAGAAGTTTGTGCACAACTACACGAGCACCAACGTCGGTGGGAATGACTACGTGGGGGACGTGAGGCGCTTGGTTCGCGAGGCGGTGTTTACGGGGCACGAGGAAGAGTGCGACGCGTTCACGTTTACATCGCGAACGGACATGGAGGGGAGGCCGTACGCCGGCAATGGCTCCGACGCCAACCCCTTCCTGGTGGGCATTACTTCAAAGGCGCTGCTGCGGCAGGCCGACCGGGGACCCGTCCGCGTTTGTGCTGCATATCGACGCCACGTTTAAGCTCAACCAGGTCGCCTTCCCCGTGTTCGTCGTTGGGATTTCCGATCGCCACCGAGCTTTTCATTTGCTGGCGATTGTCGTTTCTTCGCAGCGCCAAGAGACGCACTTTACCGAAGCTCTGATGGCGCTTCGAAGAATTGACACGCAAGTCACTGGCAAGCAACTGGCTGTTCGGTACGCAATGGGTGACGCTGGCGACGCCCAGCACAATGCTGTGCAACAAGTCTTCGGCGTCGACAACGACATCAAGATTATCATGTGCTTTTATCATGTTGCGGCGAAGGTATTCGAGAAGACGAGCAAGCTCCATCCGTCCCGCTACGCTGCCGTCGCCAAAGGCGTACATGATATGCACTTCGCTGCGGATGAGGCGGAGGTTTTAGCGTGTGCTGAAAGGCTGGTCGCAATTGCCAGGTCTGGCGGCGTTCTCGACGTACTTCACCCGCCAATGGCTAAACAAGCACTGCTGGATATGGCAGATTTACCACACGCCGCCCTCCTTTACTGCAACAAACAACCTGTTGAAAGCTTCAACGCGACCCTGAAGAGGGACTACACGCTCCGGGCGAGGATGAAGATGGGTGCACTGCTACGCCAGCTGATGACATGTTGTGCTCATGATAGCACGAGACCGAAGCCGTTCGCCGTGGAGCCGCTACCAAGCAAGACCCTCATCCGCCGCGCAAAGGTGATGAGAAGAGCAGGCATGCTCTTTGAGATGGTTCGTGAACGTGGCAGCGTCGCATTCCTACTTAACGTCACTGCTATTCCCAACGTCGTACCCGTTGGGAGGGCAGTAGTGGTGAAGAGGCAGGCTACGAAGGCACTCGCGCAGGGGCCGATGCCGACGCTGGCGGTTAGCACAGCAGCTTGCTCTCAGCGTCTCGGGCTCGGACCCTGGATTACAAACTGGGAGTGTACACGAACGTCTTGTCGCGTTGCCTGGTTTTGTATGTAAGTGCTGAGTGGACGTTTTGGGTGCTGCCCGTCTCTTTTGTGGGTGTTTCTAGGATTTTCCCCCTTTCCCCCCTTTTCAAGTTTTTTTTATTATTTTCTAGAGGAACGGTATTTGAAAGTGCAAGAGTACCACTCTCACGACCACTGATATGGCGTCTTGCTTTTCAGGCGCTGTACTCGGCATTCGCTGCAAGGCGCCAGTCCGAAGCAGCAGCTTTAACCCCCCCCCCCCTTCATCCTCACCTCTTTGGGCAACGCTTCGTGCAGGATGGTATAGTGGTTATCGGTCACTCTCGCTCGGGCGCCATGTTCAGACGAATTGCCCTGTCTGTCATGCCTGTCCAATAAGTTCCCCTCGAACCGAGACTGATTTAACAGGATATTTTGTTCTATGAGGAGAAACGTTGGAGTGGGGTATGTATACAGGCTAGAGCGCGTATAAAAGAGAGCATAAAACAAATGTACGGCGAAAACCGAATCGATAAACTATTACAGCTCAAACGTTTAGGTCTTCAATATTTTTTGGCAATCCATACCCCGTTCATAGTGATTTTGGAGGTACTCTTTTGTAGGCGCTCTAGCCTGTATGTCATCGCATGCAGTACCTATTTAGCCAATCGGATGCCGTTGTTCATCAAACCGGAAGCCTCCATGTACAACTTATGTCGTCGCATACAGGCCCGTTTCCCCCGCCGTGACCAGCCATTCACTCCTCCATTTTGTGGCTCCCAAACAGAAGAGACGCCCAAAAGGGGGGCCACGTCTCCCAGGTAGCCAAGGTCGAGCGCCAAAAAAAGGATAAGGCTGACTCGTTTACTGCTGACGAGAAGCTAAAGGTCTTACAGCACGTGCATGTGTTTAAGGACATTAAAACGACCGTCGAGTTGTTCTATCCGCATCTGCCGGAACACAAGTACAGCAGCCGAGGGACACTGATTCTGTCATGAGGACGCCAGCAGGCTCAGATCAAGGCGCTCTACAGTCACGTCAACGGGGCGAGCGAATGACAGTCCCGTCCGCCGGGCACGGGCACTATTCTACCTATAGCGGTTGAGTAAGAGCTCGTACGGTGGGGCACTGCGCTCGGAGATAAAGGGGTCCCCGTACCCACAACCATGTTGAAAATACAGGTCCTTGAAGTTTCAAAAGTAGCCAAGATTTCCAACTTCTCAACATCTTGGTGCTGGCAAAAGCACTTCAAGTGCCGGTATCAGTTTTCGTTGCGAGCGAAGACGCGATAAGGCCAAATCCAACCTCCTGAACTCGCTTGAATCGCTGCTGACTTTGCCAAGGAAGCGAGAGCGAAGGCTGCTGAGATTGGTGCAACTTGCATATTCATCGCAGATCTAACAGGTCCGGTTTCAAAATTATTTTAGCTTGTAATTTGTGAATTAATCCTTTAGCTACGACTTTTGCGGTGTAGGCCCCCCTTGTAGTGTCTACAGGTAGAAGACGCACTGGGGTAGCTGGCGAAGCTCCCGGAAGTTGAGCCGTAATGTATTGCTCTTTTGGTAAATAGCAAAGTGAGGTCTTTCCTAACGCTACATGTAGTCTACTTCGTGGCCAGGGTGCTCTGGTGATGATGGCCACTTGATTGGACGCGATGAATGTCATCGCTATTGTCGTTATGGATCAGCTGTGCAATCCTCATTGGCGATATGCAGATCTCACTGTAATCTGCATTGTCGTTATTACTGTAGTTGGTGTGAGCTGAATGTGTATATGAGCTGAATGTATATGCATGCTTGCATGCACTACGCACACACACCCAAGCTTGCTCCAACTATAGAGGGGAATGTAGTCACGATTAGCAAAAGTGGTGGTTTTCTGTGTCTGTGACCATATATGTACCCACGTCCTCACTATGTAACAAGTGTTACAGGTGCAACGTCTTGAAGTTGCGCATTTAATTGGATACTGAAGCCAATATTGCGTCCAATGAGCCCTGAAGTGGTGCAAAATATTGGCACAGGGATGGACTACATTATGTTAGTCGGGCGACGGGCTATCTTAAAAACTATGTGTTTTTGGCAAAAATACAACTTGTTGGGCAGTAAGACTTTTACTGGAGGTTGTTCCAGTACCTTTGAACCTTTTCATCTTGTTTTTGGATATATTGGTCAAGGATAACCTTGATATCTCGGGCGATAGATTTGAGGTGCTCCCACGAGTCTTCGACAGACTCCAGGCCTTGCCAGATAACCAAAACTTCATAGTCATGGATGGACGGGTTCCAGCGATGCTTTTTCAGCTCTCGTACGGCCAAGATGTTGCCTTGGGAGGCCACATGCTCGAGTAGCTCCTCGGTAACATTCAATTTGGGGTCCGCATAGAACTTCAAACGTGATGGATGCATGTCGAGCTCCCCTCCAGTCACCAAATGGCGGATTCTGAAGGAGTGCGAGTCCGCTCGGACCCCGTGGTAGGTAGGGTCCCTACCAGGTAACGAGTAGCTTGTTGCCAGTTTTGTCGTCTACCCGGGAGCGCAACACGCAGTCTCCCACGTCAAAGTTGACGACGTTCTCTCCCCGCTCTCGCTTTTTTTTTTTTAGAAGCTGCTGATTAAGCCGTTGGTCAGCTATGGGCTGGTGCATTGTGCGCAGGCTTTCGCGTAGCGTCGCTAGATGTTGGGAGATTGCCTCAGAATTGGTGGGTAGGGTGACTAACCGCTTCTTCCCAGCGTGGTAGAACTCGGCCAGTGAATAGCTCCACAGGGGCTTGGTTGCCTAACGATGGTAGAGCTGTGTGGTTCAGACTAGATTGCACAAGCGGGACTAGGTAGACCCAATCTTTTGTAGATAACCTGTACTCTAAAGTCATGGCCCGGAGCACCTGCAGGATGTCGCGGTTTACGCGCTCCACCGATCCGTTGATCCACGCACTGTAGGCGAGAGTGAAATTTTGCTGGCTTTTGAGCCGTCTGGAAAGCTCTGCCACCACTTCGGTTTTAAAGTAGCTGCCATTGTCACTAACCAATAAAAACGACTGTGCCAGTCTAGTATGGCCGAGGTTGCCACAGCACGGTCAGCAGTATCGTCCACAACCAGCTCGCAGAAGTGTGTGGCATCGTCTTTAAGCACCAGCAGGTATTTGCTAGTGCCGAACGAGTCACCCATGGATAGGAAATCCCAGTGTAGGACCCCATTCCTCTCATTGCACTCAATAGTATCAGACCACGGCCGCCGGATCGTTCGCCCTCCCTTCACATGTGGGCAAAGTAGGCAAGCTGCCACGAATGTGTGGACAACATTCCGTAGTTCGGGAATATGAAAAATGCGCCGTAAGTAGTTGACCATTGCTTGTTCACCGCGGTGGCCTTGGGCCCCGCAGTGGGCAATCACACAGAGCCTCCGTGTCAAGTCTGGGCTGGCACGGGGGATCCAGATGCGCTCGTCAACTCGCAGCGCACCACCGTCATCCCTCACGGCTGTTGAAGAGGATGCGTGCTGTCGCTAAGCAGCTACAATCTCTGCCAGTGATGGCCAGACAAAGCCTTCGTCGTCAAGAGGCCGGAGGATCGGCTTAGTACTGGACTTGCCGACCGACTGGTTCTGCTTTGTTCTCTTGCGAGTGAAACGTTTCAGCTTGACCACACTCGTCGGCTGACCAGCCCATCGAGAAAGCATGTCGGCCCAAACGTTGGAGGCTTCATCCACATGTTCAATGCCGTAGCGGTAGCTCATCAACTTCAACGCCCATCGCAGGAGTTTACCCCGAATGTGTTTCTTGATGTTGACATGGGGCGCGAAGATGTGAACGAGATTTCTGAGGTCGCAGAACAGGCGAAATGGCCGCGCCCTCAATAGCAAGTAGTTTAGCTTTTCGCATGCCACCACTATAGGGTAAGCCTCCTTTTCAATCACGGACCAATTCAGTTGAGAACCGCGAAAAGATCCGCTCATACACGTGAGCAACTGGTGCTTCTGCGTGGTAATTGCAACTTTCGGATCGTAGTCTTGTACCTGAGTAACAATGGCTGCGAAGCCCGTGTCGGAGGCATCGGAGAACACGCAGGTAGTCGCATCATCGTCAGGGAGTGCTAGCGTAGCGGCTGCCGCCAGGCGATCCTTCACGTGGTCGTACGCAACTTTCTCGGCTGCTGATAGCTCGATAGATATCCCAGCAGCAACACGCTTTGCGCGCTTGCTATTGCTGAGAGCTTCATTTAGTCGCTGTTGCAACGGCTCCCCGACGCGTGCATAGTCCACGATGGACTCACGCATCCAATTAGCAGCACAGATGAACTGCTGCAGCTGGCCGGCCGTAGTCGGATAAGGCGTTAAGCGTAGGACATCGATCCGCTCAGGGTCATGGGCTACGCCGTCACTACTGATAATGCGGCCGCACCACTTCACAGACTGTTGATACAGACTGCTTTTCTTAGCGCTGAGCTTGAGGCCGAACTCGGCCACCAAGTCGAAGAATTGCTCTAGCTTCGATAGGTAGCTGTCCATATCATCAGCAAAGAGTAGGAGGTCGTCGGTCCAAATAACAAGACACTCGTACGAAAGAGGCTCAAAGCATTCCTCTATAACCTGCTGAAAATGAACAGCAGCATCGCAGCACCCTTGGGGTACCCGACGAGGAGTATATATTCTGGAGTCTGTGATGTACGACATCAGTTCCTGGCTGAGCTTATCTAGCGGGAGCTGCCAGAATCCTTTTAGGAGATCAAACAGTCCGAAATGCTTCTTTCCCTTCGTATACTCTAGTAGCGCTCTCATGTGTGGCATCGTACTGATCAGCGCTTCGATGAGGTCGTTCGCTAGACGGTAGTCAAAGGTTTGCCTGTACTCGTCAGCGGTGGTGCCTGGCTTACGCACCGGAAGTACTGGGCTGGCCCAGCGACTGGTAGGGTTCTCATAGACCCAACCCAACTCGACTAGTTTCTGGTTGAATTCACGAAGAAAAGCTCGCACTGCCGGAGGATAGCGACGGGGCTCGCTCTTCACGGCCTTCGCTCCTTCTTTGAGACGGAGCTTCAGCGGTCTAACGCGTGCTGGGGGGTCATCGCCCAGCTCCAAACGCCAAATATCGTGTTTGAACGCGATGGCGCGGAGTTGCTCAACAAGATGGCTCGGAAACCCGCGATCGAGTGCCAATTGCACTAATCGCCCAACGGCAGCTCGTAGCTCATCATCGGTCGGCGGCGACGCACAGCCTCGTCGGTGTCGAGCAGGTCGCTGTCGTCGTCATTGTCGCGCTCCACGAGCTGCTCAAGCTGCCGATCGATGTCTATGCCCAGTGTCTTCAGCATGGCTTGGCCTAAAATGAACTCGGGCTCATTGTCGTCGATGACTAGGCATTCGACAGGTTCGTGGATCGCCACGGGACCTGCAGCCGCGTTGAGCAGGACTCGTAGATGCACCGATGTGGCGCGCGTGATCTCATGCCCAGCCACAGCTACAATCACCACTGGCGTGTCGAGACGGTCCAACGTGATGGAGGGGTCACGGAGTTTCAGCTCTTCAACGTGCCTCTGACTAATTGCAGTCCTTTCAGCGCCGGTGTCCGCACAGTAGGGTAGTTCCATCACGTCATTGAGCGTGACGGTTTTTTTCCTCAGAACGAATGCATTCCTGAAGACGTTTCAGCCGGACAACCTCTCTCTTGCTATTGTTGCCTCGCTGTGCGCGCAATTTATTACGTATCTCGGCTTTCTCGCTGTCCGCAGTCCTGGGGCATTCTGACAGCCAATGGAGATCGCCACAGTGCGGGCACAGCGTTGGGGGAACTTTAGATCGCTCTGCAGGCGACTTCGTGGGCGCTCGAGGGCCAGCACCACTCGGTTCGCCAAACAGTCTTGGCTTCTTAGCGAACTTCTTGCCGGCACCCCGCGCAGCTGAGCGCTCGGCGTCGCGGTCGCGGCCGCGCTTGGCACGACGCTGGCTCTAACCCCGCGCAGCTGAGCGCTCGGCGTCGCGGTCGCGGCCGCGCTTGGCACGACGCTGGCTCTGAAAAGCCTTCTCATGATCCAGGGCCTTCTCAAGAATAGGTCATGCAGAACAACTTCGTCTTCACTCATTTTGCGCGTTTAAAAACAAGCAGTTCGATCCACTTCCTCCCGTAGAGCCTTGGGCTCCAACGACTTGATTAGGATAGAGCATAACTGCTTCCTACCGTCCTCGCCGGTAAAAAAACACTCTCCACCTGTGGTCATCAATAATTTCATGGCAGAGCTTGAAATACTGAATAACATGTTCGTGAACATCACTCTCGCTCAGGTCCATGCGGAGGTTTTCGGCCATCTCCTGGTCGATGTCAGGAACACTGTTGTTAACTGTTGTTCTTGACCGTGGTGATAATTCTGTCCACCTCAGCCAGGATGGTGGCGTCCGCGACGTCATCAATGGACTTCTTCCATCGAAAGCGGCACCACTGCCTGAGCAGCCCATCGTCAAAGGCGTTCTTCACCGGGACGATCAAATCATCCGTGTCGCCTTTGCGCGGTTCCGAATGGTGTCTTCATACTCGCGACGCTCCTTACGCCACTTGGCCAGAGCTGCATGCGAGGTGCTCGTGATTCTCAGCGGCAGTATCGGGGTGAAGATCGGGGCTGAAGCCCTTTCCCCGTCGTCGTCAGGTGAGGTCGAGCGCTGAGCTCTAGTCTTCGTCATGGTCGTCTTGGTACAGCAGGTTACAGCTAAAGAATTCTTTGTAGTGTCTGCAGGTAGAAGACGCACTGGGGTAGCTGGCGAAGCTCCCGGAAGTTGAGCCGTAATGTATTGCTCTTTTGGTAAATAGCAAAGTGAGGTCTTTCTTAACGCTACATGTAGTCTACTTCGTGGCCAGGGTGCTCTGGTGATGATGGCCACTTGATTGGACGCGATGAATGTCATCGCTATTGTCGTTATGGATCAGCTGTACAATCCTCATTGGCGATATGCAGATCTCACTGTAATCTGCATTGTCGTTATTAGCTTCTCGCCACTGTAGTTGGTGTGAGCTGGATGTATACGCGGTTTCGGACCATTTAGACGAATGGTAGCTCTCGTCAACCCCTCAACAAACCTGTACTTATGTATTTTGGTTATCGTGTGATTTGCCGCTTGAGAGATTTGTAAGAGAACCTGACCGAGTCTTATATCGGTACGCACCAGCTTGTTGATTTGCTCACATGTGGCTAAGGTACAGGGCCGCTTAGACCTGTTGAGTGACTCCGCCAGCTTCTACATAGCCCGTTCAACGTATTATAGCCAATTGTCGAGACCTGTTGAGTGACTCCGCCAGCTTCTACATAGCCCGTTCAACGTATTATAGCCAATTGTCGAAGTGGGTCCTCCGACGTTAATTAGCCCTAACCTCATCTCAATAACGTTGCAATAAGAAGAATAACGTCGCCCAAAAAATAATGGACGCGTAAAATACATGACGATCAATCCCTCATTCAGACCAGATTTTCCCTCAGGATCAAAAGACTCATTTCAAGTGAGGGTTTGCCTCGAATAATTTCGAACTTTAACGAAACGAAGCTGTAGTTTGAGAAAAGGGGGGAGAATCTCAGCCTTCCATTTCAGAAAACCAGCTCGGGCCGCGCAGCCACCTCCCGGAAACATGGGACCCGATCTGGCGGGCGATAGGTGGGCTCGCGATGCGGGCCACATGCTCCGCACGGGCCGGTACGTTTGAAGCCGCCCGGGGAACTGTACAGTTTCAGATATGTGTTGGCAAGTTATAAATTTAATTAAATGATAAAACAAGGCGTGTTTTCGTGGATGTAGAATGACGCAAAACGCGAGGAAGAGGGCTAGCTACTGGAGGGAGGGAAGAAGCCAAACGACTTAGCCAGTTGCGTAAGTTCACCTTGCTTCTTACGTGTGTGCATTAAATGTTGTAAAGTATGTCTTAACGTTGCTTAATTATTCACCTTGCTTCTTACGTGTGTGCATTAAATGTTGTAAAGTATGTCTTAACGTTGCTTAATTGTTGTTTTTTATTTGGAATTAAATTACAGCCATTAAGCAGCCAGCAAGGCAAAGCAAGGGTCTCGGCGGACGTCAAGCATCGAGTCTTCCCCGTCAATGCTGAGGACCTACGCCTAGCACCAGCTATCGCGCATTGGGCACCATCCCAGGTAACGTTGCTCTTTCGATTGCTAACGTTATTCTATGGTTGATAACGTTGCTTCATCTACACTGACATGATTCTGTGTCGTTTTCACGTTACGTTTCAGCCTGAAGTTACACTCAGTGGGAAGACAAGCGCGAGAGGGTCAAGAGGGAATTCAACATCTCCTATCGTACCGGTATAGGTTAGACCTATAGAGTAGGTTGATCATAGTAGTGTTAGCGTTGCTCATCATAACGTTGCTCGTAATAACGTCGCGAAAGCTATCATTGTTCATCATAACGTTGTTTCCGGCACCCGTGTAAAATCTCTCCTACTTAGTACAAAACTGTTTTGCCCTTCATCATTACCCAACCACTATCAACACCCAGGTCTCTAATATGTTTCGTGTCGTTTGTAATGGTGTCCTGTAGTTTCGTACGCCTAAATAAAGGGATCGATGGACGTCCTAAATGGTTGCGACCCATTTGAGTGGCTTTGGGCGCTTAGAATAAATAGATTCCATTTAACCTTATGCGAAATATCATCGAGTATTAACGTCGCATCATGATAATACGTTG
>JAIKVH010000291.1:0-16546 GCA_024679275.1 Phytophthora niederhauseri
GTGATTTTCCGGTAGCGGAGGGCCTTGTGCGCGATCAAAGAGCTCTTGGATCTTGCGGCAGGGTCCTCAAGCACGGCATCGAGGAGATGCTGAGCGTTTGCGCAGAATCGATCACGGATCCTCTCGTCGTTGTAGAGGAGGAGAACTCGGGGCGACTTCGTAGCGTCAGAGCCGTTCGAGCTTTGTGTCCGCATAAGCTTCTCGCTCAAGCGCTCCAGCTGCTCGTCCATGGATTCGTCGTCGTCGAACGGCCATTGGAGGTTTGTCATGTCGTGCTCCTCCTGCTCGTGCGGTTGCGGGGGGCAAGCGCGGTCTTTGCGTGGGGAGACGGACATGCCTTGGCGTCTGGAATTGTCTGTCTATCGGTTTGTCTGTGTTCCGCGAGGCGAATCGGCGAATGAGGCCTCTCGAAACAGTGCTCCGTATCGTCTCGGAACGTGCTTCGCCCGTTGCATAGATAGCTCAAGCATACCAACCCACAGAAGATACCAAGAAGGAAAAGTGAGTTGCAGACTCACTTTGTGTCTGACGCTGGCGCTGAACTTGTACCCAGCACGCAGAAGGGCTGGCTTGGACTCCTGTAGCTGAGAAGTCGAGTTTACACGGAGGACAAACCTCTCGGTTGGTCCTCTATCCCGAGACTCGTAGGCGTGGCGCCGGCTAAGACTGGAGGTCGCTCTCCATACTTGATTTTGGGAGATCGCGCCGCTCACTCATACACAGTTGGCTCAGTCGTGACCAGTCGATCTCCTCCGGACTGACCCTGCCTATGAGAGAGACTTCCAATGCACGGCGGCCCACACCGTTTGCTGCTTCCTACAAGTGTTGCAAGTGGGGTACGCGAAGAAGACTACTACATGTCTACATGTAGTCTCCACTGCGGAGGTAACGCGCGACCAGAAAAACGTTTTGTTTCTAGATGGGATCCGAGAGGCGTTACTTTACGATCGGAGGGAGGCGTTCAAGTGTGGACAGACCTCCACGGCACCCGACTCGACGAAGCTGGTGCTTGTGGAGGTTGGGGGTGAAGGAAAACAGGAACAGTGCTTCCACGTATCGTGTGCTTTCGTATGGGGCCTTTATTTCGTTCTCTCATGCGATGCTTTCTTACACAGCGTCGGCGTCCAGGCGTTTCCACGTCTGGGACTGGACTCAGGGGGTCATAGTTTTATGTGCGTTTGGCGGGGTGAGCAGCATGCAGAAGGAACGGTGTAGGTTGTTGGATAGCAGCATCTCATAGCCCTGGGGGATGACGAGTGAAAATGCTCCCAGGATGCATATTCGTCAACCATCAACTTGACGTTTTTATGACCAAAGTGCTCGTCATCGTGAACAACATGCCTCACCTGATGTTTTCGTCAGATGCATTATATTGCTCACGTACGACCACCTAAGCTTTTGTGAGTGCCAAGCAAACTACACCCTGCTCGAAGCGTTTTAAGCGCAGCCCTCCACCCCTTCCTCGCCCCCAGCGCTATACATCAAGCTAGACACCGCTCGCTACTTTCCAACGGATTTCAGATTTTAGCAGTGATTTGAAAAATATAGTAAACGGGTTTCCGCGTCAATGGTGACTGGTCCACGCCCAAATCAGCACTACGACGCGTTGCCGGAATCAGGTGCTGTCACGGTGGATGTGGCTGCTGCAGCGGTACTGGGGACGGCTTCGTCTCGTGCCCCAGACGCGTATGTCTTGCGAACTAGCCGCATCTCCTCGGCCATCACCTGCAAGGCTACGGCGGAAAACTCCTTCTTCACCGGATCGATAAAGAGTTTCTACAAGGGGGAAACAACATCCACGAGCGGCGTCAGATAACAACAGGATATCGGTAGCTTTGAAGCTAAAATCGCCACCTTAATACGGTCGTCAAAGCGGATGATGGCCTGGAACAGGTTCACGTTCTCGGAAGCAGAGCTGTCTTCGATCAGCTTGCTGTAAATAAGTGCCAGGATGTCGCACAGAGACAGCAACACCTCTCGGTAGTCCAGCGGGAAGGGCTACAAGCAACACCGCAGTACAAGCTGTATTAGCGCCACTGCAACCCCCAAGTAGGCATGAAAGATCAAGCTAAGTACATACGATCGGAGGCGTCATGAGGCGGCGATACACCGGCCGCTGGTTCCACTTGTGCATCGTGGGCCGGAACGGCTCGTCGGCCGAATACTGCGGACTGTTCTCCTGGTCCAGCGGCTCGTGCAGCGTACTCGATGTCGCCACCATCATTTTCTGCCAACATAACAACCAAACAGTCATTTAATTCTCCACCGCAGCACCCCACAACTGTCAATTTCCTAACCATTCCCTGCACCGTCGACGACGAGAAGTAGAACTCGAGCTCCTCCAGCAGCTGGCAGCAGTCCATGGCCAGCAGCTCCGGGTGCAGCGACTCCCCCACGAGCCGGCCGAGCCCGATGCCGAGGTAGAAGAACTGCGCGCCTCGGCGGATGCTCTGCTTGTCTCCGAGGTGGTTCATCACCTGCTGCTCCCTGAGCAGCGCCACGTTGAGCCAGTAGTTGGAGCCCTCGTGCATGGCCTTGAGGTAGTTCCAGTCCGAGCGCCGGTGCTGCACCAGGTCCTCCAGGATGCGCATCCGCTGCTGGGCCGTCACCTGGCGCAGCACCGCCGCCTCCTGAGCCGCCGCCTCCTCCGCAGCGGCCCGGTCGGCGGCGTTGCTGGCGCGGTCCTCGGCCTCGTCCCCGGCCTGGTTGACGCTCGAGCTCTGCGACGAGAAGAGCAGCGAGCCGAAAGACGACGACGCGCTGGCCAGCGACGACGTGAGCCCCGAGGTCAGCGACGCAACGGACGCCAGGGGGTCGGCCATGGATGCGTCCGCCGCGGCGCTGGGCGACGAAGTGTCGGAGGGCTCCGAGGCCTTGGTGCTGCCGCTGGAGGTGACGCTGCTCGGGCTCTTGGCTAGAGGCGACAGAACTTTACGCCCGCTTTTGGCCAGCTTGGACGCCATGGAGCGCGCCGCGGAGGAGGCCTTGGACGGCAGCTTGGACGACGAAGAGCTGCGGTTACTCGTGCTGCTGCTGTCGTCGTCCACGCTGGCCTCCGATGTGTCACCCTCCGCGTCGGCATCGTCGCGGCGAGTAGGGTAGTCCGGCAGCGCGGAGGACGTCCACGCTGGCCTCCGATGTGTCGCCCTCTGCGTCGGCATCGTCGCGGCGAGTAGGGTAGTCCGGCAGTGCGGAGGGCGGCGGAGGCAGCGACGCCAGCACCTCCTGCTCGCTCAGCGCGGGCGCGTCCGGCGTTGCTGCTGCTGCTGCTGGGGCCTCCATTTTGGCAGTGGATCGCCCAACTTCAGGATGATCTCGCGACATAAAAGTAGAGCGTCTGTCGTCGTTTTATAACGCCAATTAATACTGGACATACCATAGCGCCTATAACGCCCGGCAACCATCAAGGTGTTCACTTTTCACTTTCACTTTCTTCACCTCGAAGCGACCATCACTCCTGCGGGTGAACCGACCGACCGAGCATGGGGCGCATCGCGCGGCTGGAGCTCGAGAACTTCAAGTCGTACGGCGGCGCGCACGTGGTGGGGCCCTTCCAGCGCTTCACGGCGGTGGTGGGGCCCAACGGCAGCGGCAAGAGCAACGTCATGGACGCCATCGCGTTCGTGCTGGGCGTGCACTCGCGCCACCTGCGCTCGACGCAGCTCAAGGACCTGGTCCACCGGGCCCCAAGCGACGACGACACAACCAGCGCCCGCACCGCCGCCGTCACGCTCGTCTACGAGCTGGCGGACGGCGAGGCGCCTCCCTCCGCCTCGCGCGCGGCCCAGCAGCAGCAGCAGCAGACGTCACCGGCGCCGCAGTCGCCGCCTCACAAGGAGGTGCGGTTCGCGCGCCTCATCTCGGAGAAGGGCGTGGGCACGTACCGCATCGACGCGCGCGACGTCAGCGCCGAGACGTACCAGGCGCAGCTCAAGGAGATCGGCATCCTGGTCAAGGCGCGCAACTTTTTGGTCTTCCAGGGGGACGTCGAGAGCGTCGCCAGCAAGAGCCCGGCCGAGCTCACCAAGCTCTTCGAGCAGATCTCCACGTCGGACGAGCTCAAGGCCGAGTACGAGCGGCTGCTGGAGGAGAAGAACGCGGCCGAGGAGAACACCATCTTCGCCTACAAGAGGAAGAAGGGGCTCGTGGCCGAGAAGAGGCTGGTGGGTGCTGGATTGGGAGGCTTTTATTTTATTTTTTACTGACGGTTTAATTTGTGTTATTGTTTTTTTTGTGATGCAACTGTAGGTGAGAGAGCAGAAGGAGGAGGCGGAGCAGTTCCGGCAGAAGCTGGAGGAAGTGGTGGGTGGAGAGATGGAGACAGAAGGAGGAGGCGGAGCAGTTCCGGCAGAAGCTGGAGGAAGTGGTGGGTGGAGAGATGGAGGAAGGCGGAGTTTTGGAAAAAAAAACTGTGGCTGATCATTTGTTGTTTTTGGTAGAATACGTTGCGCGTGGAGCACTACTTGTGGCAGCTTTTCCAGGTGCAAGATGATATCAAGCAGCGCGAAGAGACGGTGAGGCACTACCAGGAAGCTGGCGTCACGTGCGCGACGAAGGAGGACTCGGTTGCGCAAGTGTACCATGAGAAGAAGAAGGAGCTGAGTGCTATACTGCGAGAAGTCAAGGCCAATCGGGAGCGGATCCAGGATTTCCAAAGCGAGATGGAGGACATTCAGCCCCAGCTGATCAAGCTGCGAGAGGAGACGAGATACTCGCAGAAGAAGATTGTGGAGGCGCAAACGACCGAAAAGACAATGAAGAGCCGGCTCGATGGGAAGTCGACGGAAGTGGACGCCTTGGAAAACGATTTGAAGGAGCTGGAGCGAGTGAAGGCAGAACTGGATGCGACTCAGAGTCGTCGTGCTAGCCAAGGAGGAGACGGTGCTGCGCTCGTTCTGGAGGGCGCGCGCTTGGAGGAGTACCATCGGATTAAGGAGGACGTGCAGGTCAAGACCAACTTGCTGCGCAACGAACTGGAGTCGATTCTACGGCAGCAAACCACAGACCAAAACAAAGTGCAGACACTCACTCAAGACCGCCAGGAGAATCTCAAGATGGTGGAGATTTTGACGGAGGACTTGAAGCAAGCCGATGAACGCATCGTCAGCATGCAACGCGTCATCTCCCAAACGGAGCAAGACATCGCAGAGGCTGAGAAGAACATACAGAACGCCGACGAGGAGAATCGAGGCCAGGCTCAGAAGAAAGAAAAACTTTCGCAGCAGTTGGACCGAGTCACGAACAAGTTGCGCGACCTGAAAGACGACAAGCGGCAGTCACAGGCAGAAGCGCGCAGGGCAGAAACATTAGAGACGCTGAAAAGACTGCACCCTGGTGTTCGTGGTCGCCTTGTAGATCTGTGCAAGCCGATCCAACGCAAGTATAACATGGCCGTGACCGTGGCGACTGGAAAGCACATGGATGCAATTGTGGTGACAGACTACAGGACAGGCCAAGACTGCATTCAGTACCTCCGTGAGTCCCGTGCGGGTAGCGCGCAGTTTATTCCTTTGGACAAGATCCGTGTGAAGCCTATCAACGAGCGCTTTCGTGGCCTGGGGAACAACATCAAGATGGTCGTCGACGTGATTGAATGCGACGCGGAGATTGAGCCAGCGCTGCACTATGCAGTTGGTGATACTGTTGTATGTGACTCCATTGATATCGCCCGGGACCTTTGCTTCCATCAGAACGAGAAGGTGAAAGCTGTGACATTGGACGGGATGGTGGTGAGCAAGAATGGCAGTATGACAGGTGGCAAGACCCAAAATGACGTGCGTCGGGCTGGCCGGTGGGATGAAAAGGAGGTGGAGGCCTTACAGCAACAAAAAGATGGTCTTATTGATACAATCCGCGCAATGGAGCGGCATGGTGCTTCGTACGCAAAGTTGCAATCGTTACGGACGCAACTGGAGGGCTTGAGGAGCCGACTCAGTCATGCTAAGGCTGACTTGGTGATCACTGAAACAAAGCGACCAAAGATTCAAGCGCGAATTGATGAAGCCAAAAAGCGAATGGCTGAGATCATCGGGCCTGAGCTTCAGAAATACGAAGCGGCAGTTAGCTCTCGTAAGGGTAGCATTGCAGCGTTGCAGGAGCAAATCAACGGGGTAGAGGATGAAATGTTTGCAGATTTCAGCGAGGCTGTGGGCGTCGAGAGCATTCGAGTCTATGAAGAGAAAGTATTGAAGCGACACCACAAGGCAATAGAGACGCGGCGCAAAATCACGGAGCATGAAGCCAAACTTCGTGCGCAGGTGAGAATCGGGCGGTGCACTGTAGACTGTCTATTGAGGATCTAACACAGTATCGTTGTATTGCTTTGACCCACCCAGATCGAATACTTGCAGTCGCAGGATTTCAACCAGCCCATGCTTGACGCAAAGGAGAGGGCGACGCGGGAAGCCGAACACCTGAAGCAATTAGCTGAAGAGGAAGCCGGCTTGATGAAACGAGTGGCATCATTGCAGAAGGAAAGAAAGGAACAAGATGGGCTACGCAAGAACTTGTCAGCAGAGGTGGAGGAGCTTGAGAAGGAACTTCGTGATATCGGCAGCAAGAAGGGCAAGTACGAAGAACGGAAGGGCACAATCCAAAGAAGAATTGCTTCGGAGGAGACCGTACTGGAGCGCCTGAAGGATCACAAGACAGAGATTTTTAAGCGCGCATCATTGGATCAGGTTACACTGCCAACTATTGCTCATCAATCCTCAAACGGCACTGAGGATGTTGAGATGGAAGACGTTAGAGCGACCGGTGTGCCGTCAAACACAAGCAGTTCAACTGAACAAGACAGCATCGAGGGCTCAGATCTACTGGTTGGAGGTGACGCAGCGAACCAAGAAGTGGATTTCTCGGCGCTTCCTGATGCACATGTGGTCGTGGACGATAAGGAGTTCGATGAGATCAACACCAAATACGAAAAGCGAATCGGTGTGCTGCTCACTGAGCTGGAGCGTATGCAACCGAACATGCGCGCACTGGACAAGTTTGACGTGATCCAGAACCGGATTGGGAAAGAGGAGGAGGAACTGGATCGTATCAAGCAGAAGTCGTTCGAAACTGCGACCAAGTTCGAGGAGGTCAAGCAAGCTCGCTTCGATCGCTTTATGGAGGCGTTCAACCACATTTCCGGAGTGATCGACTCGACGTACAAGCAGCTTACGAAGAGCTCCAAGCACCCTCTGGGAGGCACGGCGTATTTGAACCTGGAGAACGCCGAGGAGCCCTACCTGAACGGAATGAAGTACAACGCGATGCCCCCGATGAAGCGCTTCCGCGAGATGGAACAATTGTCTGGTGGCGAGAAGACCGTTGCTGCTCTAGCTCTCCTCTTCGCGATCCACAACTACCGTCCGTCTCCATTCTTCGTGCTCGATGAAGTGGACGCCGCACTGGACAACGTGAACGTGAACAAGGTGTCGACGTACATCGCCAACTGCGACTTCCAGTGCGTCGTGATCTCGCTGAAGGACTCATTCTACGAGAAGGCTGACGCACTCGTCGGCATCTGCAAGGACATCACGCTGCAACAGTCCAAGTCGATGACGCTGGATCTCACCAAGTTCGATTAATTTGACGTCGCTATGGGTGCTGAAAGGGGTCAAGGACTGAGTTATTATTTTTGCATGGGCTGCATACCGCCTACGGTGCTGCAGGGATGCAGCTTTTCAATCGATGACGAAGTTATTTTATTATGTCTGACCTTCTCAGGTTGTTCCTTACTTGGGGGTACTACCTTCAGCCACCTTGGTGAGTTTTCAGTGATGAAGACTCAGTTTGACTCGTTCAAGCTTGATCGAGCCATCTGCCAGAGTCGCGTTGCTCAGGAACGGTGCACTGCCAGCAATCAAGAAAAACAGCTTATGGATCGAGAATATCGGCTTCAGAATGTGTATGCAGAACTTCCAGAGGCGTTCGCGTTTCGCACTGTCATCAAGCTTGTCATCGTCAAATGCCGCGCCAATGTCGTCAATCAAGATCAACAGTGGGCCCACTTCGTCCGTCAAATACGCGAAAAAAAGGTAAAGACTCGTGCGGTCTTCCAGCGACTTGGGGCTGAGAGCACGAGGCAACCCGCCGTACTTGAGCTCGAACACACGACAGACGTGCCTCACAAAAGCAGCGTCAGCCTTATGATAATTAAACTCCGACTCGCCATCCAGGAGGTCCGTTCGGGAGAACCCAATCTGGATGGTGTGGCACTTGCTTAACGTGCCCAGAAAACTGTCGTTAGGGTCCGCAGCCCATAATTGTTGACATCTTCGGATGTACTCGTTGACAAAGGATGTTTTCCCGAGGCCAAGCGCATTGTCCACCAAAGGGACCGCCCACACTGCACCACCAAGACCGCCCTCTGCACGATTATAGTTGCTTTTGTGGAATCCCCGAAGCTGCTCCATTGCACGTTCACAGTACCTCTGCACGATTATAGTTGCTTTTGTGGAATCCCCGAAGCTGCTCCATTGCACGTTCACAGTTCACGAAACCCATTGCACCACCTTTTCCAGAATCGACTGCTGGCTTGTCTTCTGGCCAGACCCACTTCCTATCGATATCGGTTCGGTGCCGCTTTGCCGGGTTATCATCAGCTTCTTCCTTCGTTTCCTCCCGGCCTCTCGTCCGAGGGGCTGGCACGGCCACGACGAGCGCCTCCTTCATCGTTTGACCAAGCGAATCAATCTGCGAGTCGCTGTCCAGCTCCACATCGCCGTTAAACACGTGGAGTTCGTTTGCAGCGAAGCCATCGAGCTGTGTTCTGCCATACCTCTTTACCAGTGCATCCCGTAGATTCTCCACCGTGTTCTCGTTGGCCAGAGGGACCGAAGCAGCAACTGCGCCAGCGAAAGGAGTGGTGCGATCGGTTGTCGTTAGTTTGAACCAGACCTGGGGCACTTTCACGATAATGGGGTCCTTGGCATCCGCTCCGTACTTGTCCAAACTGTCTTTCGGCTGCAAAGACTCCCCCTTCTTGCGCGCCTTGCTGTTTGCGAACACTTCGAGGACTGCTCCATCAATGCCGTCTGGGAAAAGGTATGCGAGTCCCGCGATGTCCTTGCACACTTGACCAACAACCTTTCCAGCAGGAACTTCCAGATCGAGCGGGCGACTCGTTCCCCCTTTTACCACAAGGAATGCCTTCCACGGCGCCTGCGCCCCCATCGTCTTCAGATTTAAGTGAGCAAATTCCAAGAACGTCTTTCGCTTGGCCTAATACATCAGTCGTACTTCTACTTGGTCTTGAGCTCGACGATTCTGATGGGTATCGTGGGAAAAAAAACACGATAATAATGCGGGAGGTGAAGCTCGTGGAATTCATGGCGCTGGAGGGATCGTCGTCTCTCGATATCATACTCACGACAGCGACGCCGAGCGGCACGACACGAATGGTGGGCCTACTCGCTCAAAATGATGCCACCCTCGGTGAACTCAGCGAAACTACAGTGCCAGTAGCCCACGTCCTCGCAGACCCGACTGAACATCCTCGTCGTGTGTGTGGCAGCCTATAGGTAGTAGGGCCCTGGAGACGGTGGAAAGCGGCATTATCTTCTGACTAGCGCTCGGCTTAGTCTTAATTTCTGTAGCGAAAAGTTTTTCGGTTATTACGTTCGCTGCGAGTGGATGCCAACCTTACTTTATGGCCAAGAACGGATCAGTTCAGCTAGTCTTCAGGCTCTTTCACAGCGCCAAAGCGCGCCTTGGACGCGTACTCCGCTTCCTTCTGCACCAACTCCTTCAGTCTGTGATCGGCGGCAGCTTGCGCCCTCGAAAACTTGCCGTAGCGCTGCTCCTCGTAGAGCAAAAAGCACTCCGCGAGACGAATCTTGGACGGCAGGTCGACGGTCACCTGGCTGGGCGCGAACGACGCCGAGTCCAGCAGAACGGACAAGTCCTCTTCTTGGGGCATTTCGATGGCCCAGAAGACGCGCATGCTGTTGTCCAGACCCCCGATCGTCGAGAACGGATTCCGACGAGGCAGGCGCACTCCGTCCATCGCAGCGGTGGCCAGCTGGCTCTTGCTCACGAAGTCGAGGTCGCACGTCATCTTGAGCACGTAGTTGAGGTCTCGCCACAGGAATGTGCGGATCTGGATCATGCGTCGTCGCCACCCAGCCACCGCGTCCACAGTCGCTAGCGATAGCTCTCGAACACGTATGAGGGCCTCAAGCAGCTCAACACTCTGTTCATCCTCGAACGCGCAGCAGCAGCGCAGCAACTCGTCCAGCCCCGCTTCTCGAGCCACGATGGATCTCAACACAGCCAGCCCCTCCTCCGACAGCAGCCCCTCGTACGACAACGCCTTCGTGCTGGAGAATCTCACCACTGAGCTGGAAGCCTGCAGTCCACCTTCCCCCGGCTTCTTCACCCCAGTCATGTACGGCCTCAGATGATCATCGGCCTTGGGCTTCTCGCTGCTAGCGGTCGCCGACTGCATCCTGCTCGCCCTAGACACACACTAGCAACACACCGAACCAAACAATGAACAGTCGGGCTCGATCCAAATCCAGCTGCACCACAATGCCCTCGTCAAAGGTTCTGCTTCACGACATTTCCTTTGTCTTTGCTTGTTTCCCAGTTGCAGTTGCTACGGTAGGTCCATTGCTCACTTCCGCTGCTCGGCAGCGCGACGTCGGATCTCTTCCCAGGTCGTGGGTTTAGCCACAGGATCACTGGGCACTCCAAAGAAATAGTCGTCTTCGTCGTGGCGGAGCGGCGGCAGATTATTATCCGACCCAGGGCGGCTGGAGTCCCGCGAGTAGTGAGCGTACGGGTCACGAGAGACGGGAGCGTCACGGTCTCCGAAGTCCGACGCTTCCTCAGCCGGAGGAGGCTTCGCGCCGGAGAAAAACGGTGAGCGGATTCCACTGTCATTGGGCTCTCCGAAAGCCTCTTGGTCGTCATTCTTCCGGTCCTTTAAAGGCCCTACTAAACTTAATCCAGCAAACCATGAAGTGGATTTCTCGGCGCTTCCTGATGCACATGTGGTCGTGGATGATAAGGAGTTCGATGAGATCAAAACCAATTACGAAAGACGAATCGGTGTAATGCTCACTGGGCTGGAGCGTACGAAACCAAACATGCGCGCATCGGACAAGTTCGACGTGATTCAGAACCGGATTGGGAAAGAGGAGGAGGAACTAGATCAAGCAGAACTGTTTGAAACTACGTCAAAGTTCGAGGGGCCGGGCAAGCCCGCTATGATTCCTTCATGGAGGCGTTTAACCACGATTCTGGAGTGATCGACCCTCTTCCTGAATGGTTTTGAAGAAGAGTGCTCGAGTACTCGTCAACGAGAAGACCGCTACTGCGCCAAAAACAACCTTTTTTCGTTGTAGGCTTACCTCAAGTTCACCACATGCACCTCGGGATCTTGATCCAGACGGAACGTTGATTCAACGCTCAAGAGCACACACGGCCCCTATCGACTCGGCAAACTCGCACTAATGGATCCTGGTCGTGGTGCTCTTCATCGCGGTTTTAGTAATGACGCCCTCCAACGCTTGGACAAGATGCTCGTCCCCGTCGATCCCGAAGAACTCGGCACGATTCTCCTTTGTGGTCAAATCCAGGATTATGACCTCGTCGATGCCCTCCTTCTCGGCCCTCTTGAAGTTGTTCATCGAGTACCGCACACATTTGGACCCCAACGGTGCCGATGGGTTAAACATTTCTTGTAGGGTCTTGTTGTAAGACGTCGCACACACAATGAGCACCTTCAGCGAGTTCGCGGAGTCCGGATACTGAGTGCACAGCCGACTAAACTTCTTGCACTCCTCCCGCACGATTGTGTCGTTGACCTTGCTGGACAACGTATAATTCTTAACGGCAAGACCCAGCAGTAGTGGCGTTCCCGCCGTCGAGATCAGCAGGACGTCCGGCGATGATGACTTCGGACGTGGCTTCAGGACCAACCCCCGTTTTTCGAGCGCGAAGTCATAAATCTCTGTCAGCAAAGGCCCCGCTTTCTCCTTTTTCGCAGTGACTGACGCCATCGAAGCCGGATCCTCGCCATTCGATGCAAACTTCGGCAAAAAGTATGAATCCCTTGGGAACTCGACGTCCGTGCCCCCAAACAGCTGCTTCTTCAAAAAGAAATTGCGAAGCTTCTTACAAGGTTGGATCTTCGTACAAAACAACTCCTGGAAGCGCGCCAGGCAAAAGTACTCGAACTGGTCCGGATGGTCGATTGCCACTTCGCCGAGTACCGTTGCAACAATCTCAAGCATCTTTCTGAAAGGGTAGAAGGCGATCGATATCGCGTACTGGATGTACTGCGGTATGTATATCTTCGCCTTCGTCAATTCGCCTTCCCACGCAATACCGAACATGCTGGTGATGATATCGTACGTGATATCCCTGCCGCCCTGGTCTGTCCACGTCGTTGACAAGTCAAAATATTTTCCTTGTCCTTGTTCTTCGCGCTCGTGCCTCATGAGTTCCCGAAGTGGTATCTCAAACTTCCACAAGCGCTCACGAAAATGCTGCCAATTGACTTGTTGGGTTGAAGTTTTCCAGCATTTCAACGGTATCACAATTAGTGAAGGCGTCCAGCAGCGATCGTGGGTGGCCGAACGTAGCTCGAAAGAGACCGTTGGCTACCTTCGTCACTTGCTCGTTGTTAAGTCCATAGTAATCCTTGATGGTCTTCTTTTTCTCGTTGTCCCAATACGTCGTTTTAATAATTTTCTCGATTGCAGGTGGCCAGAGAAGATTGAGGCTGAGTCTTCTAAACTTGAACGTGCTGCTTGTCATTACAACGCCTGCAGTTGGTCTCAAACCGACGTAGCTCAGGAACGATGCGCGACCAGCAATCAAGAAAAATAACTTCTTGTTGGGAAACAACGGCCAAAGGGTCTGTGTGCAGAATTCCACGAAGCATTCTCGTTTGGCAATATCAAGCTCAACAGCACTAAATGCTGCGCCGATTTCGTCGATCACGATGAACAGTGGCCCAACTTCCTCCGTCAAATCCTCGAATAAGCTCATATTGTCTTCCAGTGACTGGGGACTGAGAGCACGAGGCAACCCGCCGTGCTCCCGCTCCAACACACGACGGACGCGCTCCACCAAAGCCTTGTCAGCTTTATCAGCATTAAACTCCAACTTGCTATCCAGGAGGTCCGTTCGGGAAAACTGAATGCGGATCGTGTGGCACTGCGTCAACGTGTCCAGGAAGGTGTCGTTCCCTCGGTTGGGGTGCATTTGTTGGCATTTCCGAATGTACTCCAGACCAAATGTGGATTTCCCAAGCCCGAACACGTTGTCCACCAGAGGGACCACCCATAGAGGACCTACTATCGTTGCAGCCCGATTGTAGTTGGTTCTGTGATATTCCAGAAGCTTCATCGTCGCATGGTCACGGTTCACGAAAGCCATCCTGCCGCCTCGCACAGAATAGACAGGCTCCTCTTTTCGCCACACCCACTCCGTCACGCCTGCGGTTCTGTGCCGCTTCGCTGGACTCTCATCAGCTTCATCCTTTGTTTCCTCCCGCCCTCTCGTCCGAGGGGCTGGCACGGCCACGACGAGCGCCTCCTTCATCGTTTGACCAAGCGAATCAATCTGCGAGTCGCCGTCCAGCTCCACATCGCCGTTGAACACGTGGAGTTCGTTTGCGTCGAAGCCATCGAGCTGTGTTCTGCCATACTTCTTTACCAGTGCATCCCGTAGATTCTCCACCGTGTTCTCCTTGACCAGAGGGACCGAAGCAGCAACTGTGCCAGCGAAAGGAGTGGTGCGATCGGTTGTCGTTAGCTTGAACCAGACCTGGGGTACTTTCACGATGATGGGGTCCTTGGCATCCGCTCCGTACTTGTCCAAACTGTCTCTCGGCTGCAAAGACTCTCCCTTCGCGTGCGCCTTGCTGTTTGCGAACACTTTGAGGTCTAACGTGTCAAGGCCGGCTGGGAAAAGGCCTCGTTTCGCAAGCTGATCGCAGAAGTCGCCAACAGCAGACCCAGCAGGAACCCTGAGCTGGTGGGAGCGACTCGTTCCCCCTTCGACCAGAAGGAACGCCTTCCACGGCGCCGCCTGCGCCTCCATCGTCGTCGACTTCACTTCAGTGCGGGAGTGGGCGAGAAAATCTTCCGCTCTTCTTAAATACGAATAGTAACAGCCACCCAAAATGTTGGCTATTGGTGCTATTGATACTATTTAACTTTGAACCACTACAGTATCACTGATAAACTGATAATATGACTCTGGCGATGGACACTGATATTTTAGAAGTGTTGCCTACATCGGTTTACTGCCTCGCCTCGTAGACTTCATGGCGCACTCGTAAAGCCACGAAGAAGAGTCCGCAGCAGAAATTCGGAGCAACTCTTAGTTCATTAGTTTGTTCTTGTCTGGCGGGGGACAAGACACCGGGGGCATGATGAACTCACCAAAACAGGCTTTGAGCTGAGTGCTGAGTGAAATTATACTACTGTAGATATGTCCAGTGGATACAAAAGCCCTCGGGTTATGCACGAGACGATCGATAGCAGCATAGGGCGTGTGATGCACAACTCGTTTTGTTAGGCTTCGCATGTGAAATCCTACTTGCATCTTCTTCTCCCTCTCCTACTTCTCCTATGAAAAGCCAATGTCGTGATAGTACTGGTATTATCAAACATGGCTTGAATAAAATTAAGCTGCATCACCAAATTCCGACGAGGTATCGGTTCGATGTGTTAATTTAAAAAGGAAGTTTGCTAATAAGATCTACATGTAGCAAGAGATGCTCACCAGACACTTGCAAGATCAAGCCTTAAACGACAAAACAATGTGCGATTAGGCTCAGACAACACAATGGTTAAATAAAAGAGCTGGTCGGTTTGATGTAGCTCGAAGAGTTTCCTTACTCCAACAACTTGCCAAAGCCCACGCAATGGCAAATTGGTGCCAATGGCAATATCATCGTGGAATAGATGGAGATAACAGAAAGATGAAAAACAAATACTGGCGAAGACGACGAATGCGCGGGGGCGAAGGATATCGGACATTTTGTCACTGGTGGACGTTTGAAAAATACTAGTGATATTATAGTTACTAGCCGCAATTTTCGCAAACATTTATTCTATCACTCATATCCGGTGATAGAACTATAGCAGTACTAGTAGTGGAGCATCTCAGTCGCGTTGCTCCGTTGAGTTGCTTAGGGGGCCGACGTCCCCGCTCTCCCAATGGATCTTATGAAGGTGCCGATTAATTGGGTCTAAGCCATCACAGATTCCCTTCCGACATCACAGGATAAGGAACACTATTATCATACAACTGCATGAAAAACTCGTCATTGCATACATATAAGGCATGCATTGCGAGCTTTACATGCTGGGGGTTGCACCCCCAGGCCCCCGCAATAGAAAACTAACTCCGAGTTGGGGCAACGGGTCCGTTCGCTGGAATGCTCGTCGCTGGGCCCGCCTACGCAAATACCGCGCGGCCCTGCTTCGCGGGCACCCCGTGCGGGTTTGCTGCGGCTACGCTCCTCGCAACCGCTCACTACCGCTTCTAGTGCTGACTGCACTCGAGCAGGTCAATGATGCCCTGGTTGGTAGGCACGAACTTGAAGCAAGAGTCTGTCCAATCTTATTTTCTTAAATAAACTGTAGGAGACTGAGTCTGACGCTCCCCTATATAAGCTTGCTGACCGTGTTCCCTCCGCTCTAAATCAGGGTACGAACGTATGCGACGAGGCACTTAGTCACATCACAGCCAATAAACTGTAGCATTTTAGCTAAAGCTGCACCCGTCGTCCTATCGCTGAGCCAAATTAGCATTTCTCTGTTTGAAAAGTGCCCTCTAAATCGTGTACCTCCGATTTAATGACATCATGTCACTAAATTCGAATCTTTATGCAGTGAAATTCTCAAATCCTATCCATGTCACAATGATGGAAATGTCAGTAAACACAGGATTTTTTGGTCAAAAATGGCCCTGGGCGACTCAATCAGAATGTCAGCCCTAACCCGTTCCTTCTAAACTGATATCAGGTAAGTAAATGCAGGTATGAACCCTTGAAAAAGCTAAGTAAAAGTGAGTGCATGAATGTAAGGGGGGGACTTCGTCCCCAATCAAACCATACAACCCATATTTAGCCAATCATAAAGCTGGATTTTCAAACCAACACTGATTCTCTTCGACACCATGCCATCGTTGGCAACGATGGCACGCTTTATTAGCAACGAATCGTTGCTAATAAAGCGTGGCCTGTTCAACATGAATCTAGTCAGTTGCGCCATTGCGCATTCAGGATGATCGTACAGTAAAGTGATCGCTAATTGAATAGATTTACTACTTCGATATCACAAAGAGCGCAATTATGATCGTTTCATACTGATAGAAATATATAGTTCAAAACAATCAATTTTAGTTATACCTGTACTTCGATACGTACGATGTGCTGCTTGTGCTGCAGGAAAGAGTACGGCGAGGGGACGGGAAGACGTCGAAGGCGATGCAACGTCCAAACGTGAGATCGTTCTACGACTCGTCCAGGCTGCAAAAGCAAAACCGAAACACAAACGTGAGATCTGTCTACGACTCGTCCAGACTGCAAATG
>JAIKVH010000292.1:0-16522 GCA_024679275.1 Phytophthora niederhauseri
GCGCAGTTGGTAAGTTGGATTGGCGATCTCGCAGATTTTGCTGATCCCGCTACGCCACACTCGTAGTCCAGCACCGTTCGGGGCGGACAGAATGCCTGCTGGAACTCGGTGTCATCACAGTCGAGAAGGGCTTGAAAGGACGAGAGTTGCGGGGGGGGTTGCGGCTGCTAGGTTTTGGTCAACGATTTCAAAGCTGGATGGCTCGCAGCGTGTATTGTCAATGCCGCATCCGACTCGGTGGGAGTCATGTTTGGTTTGTCAAGAGCCGACGGCAGCCACCAGTGGTGATCAAAGTGTTGTGGCTCCAGCTTTAGCAGACCCTCAGAGTCGATGATCAGCATAGACATGGACGGCCGTGGATTCTTCGAAATGTCCATGTGCACGTACTTCTTTCTAGCCCATGAACAACAATGTTATGAGCCTTGACAAACAAGGCGTTCGTCTCCGTGATTGCCCAGACACTGATTATTTTGACGATTGCAGAATAGTGTTCAACTCCCCGGAATACAATTGGAATTTGTCCGGCGTCATTCGCCGCCTGAAGACTGTTTCTCGATGCCGCTGTAAGCCACCATGGAATCAGGTCCTGGAAAACCCTCAGCAAGTCCCCACGAGAATTGTCGAGCCACCCCTTCATTGTTTCGTACTGTCTTTTCGATATCCGATAAGTTTGTGTGCCTTTGGCACATCCGGCGCAATGTTCTAGCTCAAGCAAAAAAAAAGAAGATAGGGGAAGTAGCTGCCCGAAACGCTGCCGCTATGGAGAAGAAGAAAACGAGCTTGCTTGCGACCGACATTTTCATGGCGAAATTCGATCAGACGGTTGATTCAGCGTCGGAGCACGAATTCGATGAACGGGCCGCTGGGTTGCGCAAGCTGAGCGCTGCAATGGGGAGATACCTCGATGCGCAGTGATGGCCCCACAAGAAGAAATTCGTGAAATGCTGGACAGATAAATTCAGCCACTTCGGGTGCCGAGACACCTCCGCTGTCGAAGGAACGGAAGTCACCCTTGGTCTCCGCTTTCTTGGATCCTGCTTCTCCACAATCGCCTCCTGTCGATAGTTGGCGTCGACCAACGGCACCACTGCAGACACATGTTCCGAGCATGATCCAATCCTCCAAGTCACATCGTTTCACCGTTGCATTTACCGTTGTCCAGGACGTTGGCTAATCTCAGGGGCCTCCGCCACCTTCAGATCCATCGTCTCCCGCCTTGTTCGAACGCCACTTGCGTTCGACCTCCACATGAATGTATACAAAGTCCCAATCCACCGATTGCGACCACCTTGCAGATCCATCATCTCAGTTCCTCCACAGAGTGACCAACTCGCCCTAGTGAATCTCAGCCCCGCTACTCCTCGTGGGACTGCATCACACCAAACCGCTTCCGGTTAGTGCGATCCCGCAAGAACTCGTGCAGGATTGCGCCGCAGTTGAGATCCGCTTCATTCACCCAAGATGGCTCTTCATATCCACGCCAGTGCACCAATAATTCGCGACGAACCCGGCCGTAACGAGTGCGCTTCGCTGTTCTCATGTCTGTAATCTTGTTCACCTCGTACTCGTCTTCCTCCAGTTCCTGGATCCAGCTGTCCTCGGGCAACAGCACCTCATGAAAGTCGTACCGATTCGTAGTGTCTTAGGTCAACTGGATCCGAGGTCGATCCGGAAAACTTCGAACCAACTTCCGCTTGGACACGTGTACCACGGGGAACAGCCTGTATTCGGTTCCAGGAGTCTCGATCCGCACCGCGTATTCACCAATCTTCTCCGCAACACGGAATGGCCCGTGCCACATATGCGCCAATTTGCGAGCATATCCTTCTTTGACCCGATCCAAGAATAGCCAGACGCGGGATCCAACCTCAATCCGATGTGGGTGGATCTCCCGTTATGCCGATCCGCTCGATCCGCAATCGCCTCCTGCAATCGTGTGCTGACCTCTGCTCGTGCCTGTTGGTAATAGCGCTGGATCTGGTACCGCCACCTCCTCGAATCTCGATCCTGACGACGAGTGCTACCCACTGGGATCATCGCTTCGAGGGTGGATCTAGGACCCCATCCATGCACTAAGTAGAAGGGTGTTTCTCCGCGGATCCGATCCTGTGCGGTGTTGAGTGATGAGTGCGAAGGTGAGTCGCTCCGCGTAATCGTCCCAATCGCGTTGATCCAGATCCTGCACATGCATTTTAAGAGCACGGGCGGCGGTCTGTACCATGCGTTCTGCCGTCCCGTTCGCCTGCGGCTGATATGCCATCGTTGAGCGTCGTCGCTGACCTAGGATCCTGTTGAAGGACCGGAAGAAGTCGGCCATGAATCCCGGCTCACGGTCGTGTCGGATCACCTCACTGACACCAAATCTCCTGAAGACGCACTCTTCGTAGGATTCCGCAATAGTTTGCGCGGTTCGAGAGTCACTGGTTTTCGCAATCACGTATCCGGTAAACTGATCCGCCCAAATCAACAACTCGGTATTACCCTTATTGGATCTGGACAGCGACGGTATGTATGATATGGAATGGGTACGTAGCTTGGATGTTACCCGGCGACTCGCCTTGGATCGTGGGTCGTCATTTACCAGTTTCGCAACCCACACACTCACCGACATACCGCTGGACGCTCCGGTACAAACCTCGCCAGTGGAAGTGATCGCAGATCCGCTGGTAGGTACGGCCGATCCCTTAGTGACCACCTTCCAAGCTGACATGGTAATGATGGAGGACACCTCGCTGCAACGTCTCTGGAAGCACTAATCTCATCAATCCATCGTGATCCACCTCCACCTTCTTCGTCGGAGGACAGTAGAAGAGTAGGTCATTCCGATCCACTTCGTAATCCATCGCAATAACACCGTAGGAGAGGACAGTAGAAGAGTAGGTCATTCCGATCCACTTCGTAATCCATCGCAATAACACCGTAGGGTCGGGCCTCCTCCTGCGTCAAAACTTTGAACATCACCCGCCAGATACTTCTTCAAACCGGAGGTCCACGCCTCCTCGTCCTGTGCTTGGCGGATCCTAGCGATCCGGAGGTCTCTCACCACTTCTTCCTGTAGGACCTGTGGATTGGATGTAGGTTGGGAGTTGGATCGGGGAGGAACACTACGTGGGCACCGTCGTGCAAGGTGCAGCCTCACAGGGAGTTGAGGGGCTTTTGCAGGCTCAAGGTAAGTTGAGTTATGAGCTGCAGCTCGGTGCGCGCAGCGCACGCTGCTCGCCTGCCTAACGTCGCAGCCCATTGCAATGTATTAGCTCATTACGTATAGCTATATGTGCTCGCAGGCACACGCGGTCGCAGCTTTACCAGTGAAGGCGCTGCTCGCCTGCCACCCTCGCAACCCATTGCAATGTATTAGCCCATTACGTATAGCTATATGTGCTCGCAGGCACACGCGATCGCAGCTTTAACAGTGAAGGCGTCGTCCTCCCAGTCAGAGCAACGGCAGCGTCCGTTGCACCGCCACCGAGCTTCACCAACGCTGCCGTGTGCTGCAACTGCAGCTGGATCAAGGCAGTGTCCGTCGGCACGTTGCTGTCCGGTGTGTTGGTGCTGGAGGGCGCCGAGAACAACGGCTACGACGAACGGCGCGTTGCAGTGCGGTGCTCCGGAGGCTTGGGTCGCAGCCCTAGCTTCTGTTCACAGCGGATGCCTCGCACCTGCTGCCCGCTCTCGTACAGCAGTACTTCACACCAACACAAGCAGGGTGATCAAAAAGGCAAGCTTGAGTTTTAATAATCAAACCCACTGAGCGTGAAACGAGGATACCCACGAGCATTTCTAGCGCGAATGTAATGATGCTTGCCAACATTACAAGCTGGAAACCGACCTAGTCTATGGGGTTGGTCGTAATTATACCTAGTCTATGGGGTTGGTCGTAATTATACAGGGGGGAGGCATCGGGAAAGCGGAAAGTGGTCAATTTGGTCAAATTGGTCAATTTGGTCAATTTGGTCAAATTCGTCAAATTCGTCAAATTCGTCAAATTGGTCAAAGTAGTCCCGGGAAACTCCCAAGTATCTTTAACAAACCCGCTGCACTACTCTCAATGTTAGGCTAGCAATACCGAGGTTGGGCGGGCCCTACGGTCCCGCAATTTCGTACGGTGGGGTCCGCTTTCGGCGACGGGGCCGGCACCAAAATAATTATACCCAATGAAGGATGGTGTAATTTTAGCCAATAGTAATTCACATTATCTACGGACAACGTCGTTCTGATTGGTTCTTAGGATAATTTTAGATAAAATACAAGACAGTAAATACCCATTTCAACTATGAATATTTATTATTTAAAAATAATCTAGTTTTACAACACACATTATGTCATGGTATACCCATGATATACCAGTACAAAACCCAGATAAAAGCTGGAAGACCTACCAAATGAGGGGGCTTTACATTATTGTTAATAAATACTGTAGTAATACACGTATTGTGCTTTGCAGATATTTTCACCTCTATTTTAGAGTGCTAAAACAGACTTGAAAATAACTATAAACGACTTGAGTGATTGTAGCTAAAACCGCATCTAAATATTAACGCGAGTATCTAACGCAGTCGATTATCCTGGGAGACCAGCTTGCTGGTTTACCAGCCTCACAAACTTTAATTCGTCACGAATGTATTCCCAGTGACAGGTAACGTTCAGGAGACATCGAAATCGCAATTAGCAAGGGTACAAAACCTTTTCGAAAACAAAACACTTACTTAGTATTAGGAAGTTTTTCGCTCTTCACCAGTTTTAAGAAAGTAGACATGCACTTGGTCGTTTCAATTTGACTGGAACATCATTTCGTACGTCTCCAGTTGTACAATACCGGCCAGATGCTGCGGCTGCGAAGCAGGCGCAGTAGATGGTCGTTGTTATCTTCAACTAACCGTGCTTCTTGACTCGAATTTTGTCTTAGGTCATCCAATAGATTTTGTACTGCAAATCCGGCATCCACAGGCATCTCCTGCGCCTGCTTCGCAGCCGCAGCATCTGCCTGCCTCCGACTGCTAGAATTCTCGGTAGCTGCAGTTGCGGCTTCACTTCTTAAACGTAGTTCCACAGTCTACTGCACCGACTACTACAGAATATACAACGGGTTGGATCCATGTACACACGCGGATTAGATGTGGACGCGTTCACTTTTAGCGATTTGTAGGTTGTGCCATGGCGGCATCACAGAGGGACCCGAACATTTTTAATGTGAACTACAAGTATCTGTCTGAGAACAGCCATGCAGAACTCACTTCCAGGATAAAAAATACTAAGTAGAAAAATGGTCTCCCAGCCAAAGCGCAGCAACCTTGTGTTGGGTCCTCGCCTCGATGCCCGGCAATTATCCGTCTAAACGGACACGAACCTTGGACAGCCTCCGACCTAGAGTGCCTCCTCCAACTTGCCCACAACTAATCCGCTGGAAACACCAGACTCGCATCATTTGCGTACTTGCCCGTCGAGACGCCACCACAACTAATCCGCTGGAAACACCAGACTCGCATCATTTGCGTACTTGCCCGTCGAGACGCCGCCGTACCTTTACGGGGAAGTCCTTTGACAGCTCCAGTGCGTAAGGTGGGAGCCGCAGCAACCGTATTATGAATATCTATGTATGAGATGAGCTGAGCCTAAGTTTGCGTTTTGCGCACGAAGATATCGACGATTGCTACGATATTGCGCTTGCGCCAGCCGTCAGTAGATGGCAGAAAACTCGGATTTGACGGATAGCTTTACTAATTGCAAGTCGGTTAGTCTGAAATGCTCTTCTAGGAAAGCATTTCAGAGAGAGTCTTCTGCGTATCTCCGAGTTTTATGGGCCGCAAATCAAAACTGAGTATCATTTCTAATCCATGAATCCAGGAATGGGGACTTCGTCCCAACTATTTCCGATTACCTAGTACAAAGTACGAAGTGTTATTATACTATTTCGGATTACTTGGTACACTCCGATCTACATATATTACTACAGTATTACGGGGAAAATGGAGATCGAGGTTAGGGTGCAAATAGTCCGGATCAAAATTAGCATGCATATTTGGTCCTCAAATTAGTAATTCACAGCCCGAGCATGGTAAGATTGTACAGACTTCTGCTTCAATAAAGAACACCTGATATATACAAAATTGTGAAAGTGAATGAAATATTGCGTTAGCGTAATAGAGAAATTTGTATGTCTTAGCCAATCAGCATTCATACAATATATAGGGTTATAGGTTTTCTAGTGTTCTTTATTGAAGCAGATGTCTGTATAACTATCGGTAACTATGAAAATACTATTATAATATTACATGTAGTCGTTTCAAATCTAGACTACATTTGTACTTTCTTTTCCCATTTGAAATGATAATTTCTATAAGATATCAACTGAAGTGTTATTATAGTATCTCTGATCACACCCTGGTCTCATATATTACTATAGTATTAGTTACCGCCTCGTGGCGTCGTCTCCGCCGGCAACACGGTCGCACAGTAGAGGTTGCCATGTGCATGCAGCTATTATGGATACCAATAATAAAAAAATGCTACAATATTACCTAGGGTTGTTGACGAGTTCTACCGCTACGTGTAGCGAGTGGCAAGTACTATAGTCGCCGCAAGTCACATTGCATCCCTTTGGCACGCCGTGGCAATGGCTTAAACTATTAATCGTTCTTGTTGCCTCGTTGTGTCTTCTTGCAAAGAGAAACAGTCGAGGAGCGTCTTGCAGACCGCAAGGCGCAATTAAGGCACATTGCTTCGTGTGGCGCTGTAGAGAGAATGAATTCGGTCATGATCGCCACCACTTATATTCTGATCTTTATTACTACTACCGGTATGAATGTACCGGTATGAATGCAATGAGTCCTTGCCAAGGAATCCTTTACAGGAGAGACGGAGAATCTTGCCAACACAGAACTATTCGCAAGGATAAGGCTTGGGATTGGGACTAGTCGACGTGATGACAGTAGCGGACAAATATTTGTTGACGTGGAAAATCTGAAGACCGAAGCTGGGATGTCTGCACCTGAACGCAGTCCTAAGAATGACGGCGACACTGTGGGCGAATGGCGTCCCACACGTAACCTCTTTGCGGAAGGCGGCGCCACGCGCGTCCGGGGGCGTCTGCATTGCACGACAAAGTGAAGTTCCCGCGGGGTCGTGATTGAAGAGCCGTAAACAGCAGCATATGGTCCGCATAACATGGACGATTAGTCACGGATACCGCTTATTAAACCTGAGCTTGCCGAATGGATACATCCTTTGCATTGCATTGGCTGTGCTGGCGGGATATTCGGTGTGCAGTTGTTTGAATGGAACAGCCCAGTTGAGTTTCAGACGCTGAAGGTCTCAACATTGGGGCGGCTTGAACTCGAGCTCGAATTCCCTTCCCTTCAGTCTGCAACTTTCCTGCTTCCCACCAAGTCTCCCTCGCAAGACTCCAAAAGCATGTCGCTCATCGACGTCGACCTTCACGCCCTTGCCACCGGTGGCTCCGACTACCTCGCCTCCAATGTCGCTCATCGACGTCGACCTTCACGCCCTTGCCACCGGTGGCTCCGACTACCTCGCCTCCATCTACGTCGGAAACGCCACCAATCCCGCGCTCTCGCTGCTGTCATACGACTCGTCCTTCGCGGACGTCATCGGCCACAACGCCACTGCGCGCTTGGTCGCCGACCTGGACTGGCAGGCCTTCCACGAGGGTGGCGTCTACAACGAGGAGGACAACTCCCTCTATGTCTCGTCCAACTACATCTCGCTCAAGGACAACATCAACATGACCGTCGTCTCGCTCGACGACTTCTCCATCCGCAGCACTCAGTTCCCGGATCTCGCTATGGCCAACGGTGGCTCGTCGTACTACCCCCCCGGTGCTGACCAGAACTCCACGCCCCCCATGCAGGTGTGGTGCGACCAAGGCGACCTCGAGGCCTACGCCAAGCTCCTTGCCGTCAACGTCAACACGAACGAGTCCGAACCGCTGGTCATCGGCATGAACGGCCGCAACTTCAGCGGCTTGAACGATGTCAGACAGCACCCCGTGACGGGCGATTTGTGGTTTACGGACCCCGAGTACGGCTACATCCAGAACTTCCGCGCGGAGCCCGAGCTCCCGCGACACATCTACCGCTTCGAGCCCTCGACGGGTGTCCTCCAGGTTCTCGGCGATGGCTTCGTGCAGCTCAACGGCATTGAGTTCTCGCCAGACTACAAGACGCTCTACGTCTCGGACACTGGTGCCCAGGAGTCCGACCTGGACCAGAGTCGTCCGGCCACCATCTACGCCTACGACATCATCGACAACAAGCGGCTCGGGGGCAAGCGCATGTTCGCCTTCGCGGACAGCGGCATTCCCGACGGGGTGCACACAGACACCGACGGCAACGTCTGGGCTGGCTGTGGCGACGGTGTGCACATCTGGAACCCCGAGGGAGTGTTCCTGGGCAAGATTTACCTGGGCGAGACGTCGAACAACTTTGCGTTCGCTCCGGGCAAGGTCTTTGTGTTTGCCAACTACAGGCTCTGGGTAGTTGAGGGCATCAACGCCCTCGGACGCGAGGTTTGCAAGGACTTCGGCACCGACAGCGACCCGAGATGCCGCCATTAGATGTCGGTGGAATAATAAAAGCAAGGACTTCGGCACCGACAGCGACCCGAGATGCCGCCATTAGATGTCGGTGGAATAATAAACGCAAATAATTAGCAAACAGCATGTTGTTGCCAAAGCCATTGCGAATTGCATTTGGAGCGAATATTCGACTCATACATATGGAAAGAACAGGAACAAATCTAGCAGATCTGGAAGCACATTTACTGTATCTTCAGATTAGGAAACGCCCTTACAGTACCATCCAGATCTAGGATTCAAAATTCTAAGTCTAGAAGTTACAATTAGTACAGCTCTAAGTTTTGAAACTAGGTAATCCAGATTGTTTCAGAAACAGGCATAGTTGTGGACCACAACTGTACAGCTTGTGGCTTACGTGGCGATCTAGCAGTCGCACGTGGGCTTCGAGCGGTGATTGCGAGCACTAAACGCATGCACACAGCGACCCGCAGGCCGCAATGGCCCGGCAGTGTTTTGGTCTTCGTCTATCCGAGCACAAGGTATACCTCCCAACTACAAGAACAATAAGGGTTGAAAGCTACTTAATAATTGTGCATTCCGCGCTGAAGTAGAGGGACAGAAACCCCTGCGTATGTGGGGCATCGTGCATAGGCAGTGATGAAAGTATCTGGGGAAGTAGCTAACGTATTTTTATGAATAGTGACCTGAGCTTTGCAGATATTTCTGCAATTCAGGCTAATTAATTATGTTATACTGGGCACTAAGTCTTAATTACGACTCGCCTGTCCACCTAAAACTCGTTTATAATTATGGCTACCAGTGAATTACGAGTCTCGCGGTACGACGGTATCGCCGCGGTATGAGCACGTCGGATCGCTCTTGGGATTCTGTCGTGGCGATCTTAACTGAGGCGATTGCAGCAACAGCGAGTCACTGGCAGCGATAACAGTGCACGTGCAACCACCGCCCAGCAACCCCATACATCCTATCTCGCCCATGAGAGTGTTCCTGCCTCAGCAAAGGGCTTGTGCTCGGCGGGAACGTCTAGCTGCAAGATTTAGAGATTGTTCCATTGCTAACCCTGGTACGGCAGGGTAGAAGCTGCTGGCAATTTTGATGCCGCGCAGGAAGGCGTGCTGGGCGATGTAGGGCATGCTGCCTCTCCGAAGCTCGGTGCCTTGCACGGCTATCAGCTGACCACTCTAGGTGTAACGGGGCACATATTCACATGACCTGCCTTGCTGTAAGCTTCTTCCGTGCAGTCAAATGTATATTATAGATAGTAAAAAGTTTTAGCTACCTAGTCGTGCGGATCGAACCAGCCAGAGAAACTACTGCGATGGTTTCCAGTACTTACCTGCTGGGGACAGAATAGCTGCCTTACCTGATCGCATTGCGGCATTGCTAGCACAGTTATGCATCAAAGCACCTTCTGAGCTGTGTTGCTCTTAATTAAAACTGCATGCACGTAGCAAGCGAGCCAACCTGACCGAGGTTGCGCTTTGTTGCAAGCTTTTGCGAACCTAGCTCGAGTTAGCAACGAATGCTGGTCATTCGTGAGCAAGCGTTGTGCTTTCGGGTGGTTGCCCCAGCGTAAAGCCTAAGGCCGTGTTTACACTTTAAATTGATAAGTAGCGTCGATAAGCTTAGGCCGATGCTTTGGGGACGTCGTCAAGTGTACGGTTTACTGTACGCTAGAGGTCGGCCCACCAGCAACTCGACTCGAGCTGCTCAGCTAGTATAATAACACTTCATATTTTATAGAAATTATCATTCAAATGGGAAAAGAAAGTACAAGTGTAGTCTAGATTTGCATCGATGAGTATTTCCATACACCTATAGTTCTCTGAAATTTATTTCAGAGTCTACCGGTGATACCGCTTTCCGCGCTGTTTTAATATATTCGACTATGGCGACACCCTCTTTGCTTGAATGGTTTATGTACTGTACGGGTCACCCATTTCTCAAACTTCATAATAAAAGTTTTTTGTTAAAAAACACAGCCTTCGTAATTTAAAGGGTCTGATTGTCCGGAAATCTTATAGATAAGACTTCACAATACGCAGTTATTGACCCAGAGCGGTTTGTAAAACCCGTTATATCGTATACCTCTTGCCGTTATGAATCACCCATCTGAATGTTGACCCTGTCGGCGACGAGTCCATCTTCGCGCAACCCGCGTCTGTAAGTAATTTAAACTGTAATTTATGATGTGGGTTTTTCTTGGGATAAATGCAATTTCCTATTTATCCCGTTGGAGAAAAGATTAAAAGCTAGTGTAAAAGGGATGACGACCGTGTATGATACAAAAACGGATGGGAGCCTAGTGCAAATCAAGGGCTGAGACCGAGGCTCACCCAGCCCAACGACGTCATCTACTAGGTCAACCGCGTGCACAGCGCCAGCTGCAGCTACGTTAACGTCGTGCACACGGCCAAGACACAGACACGCTCGCCCAGCACCCAGTTCTTCCGCCCGTTCCGCCGCGAGGCACCACTATTTTCTCGCCATCGGCGCCACGGTGGACGCGAAGGAGAAATGCTGTCCGGTGGACGCCTTGGCGTAGCCCACGATATTGGGGTGCGCCATGGGCAGATCCTTGACGATGGCATTGACGTCGTCCGCGGTGATGGTCGTGGTGACGCTGGCGCCGCGAAACTCGACGGCAAAGAGCGGGCATCACGGCCAAGCAGGACGACGAGACGCTGCAGGAATACGTCTATCGGGTCTTCTCCAGCCGTATCTTCGACTCCAGGTTCAAACTCCGGGTTCAAGGATGTATCGATCTGGAGTCTGTCCGTGGCCGGCGCGAAGGAAGAGATCATGTGGGTCGAGACGCTGAGCGATATCTACTACTACAGCTACGCCACCGAGGACAAGTTGATTCTGTAGAAGATCCCATACCTGAACATCCTCACGATGCTACTGCCGCTCGACGTTCTGCCGATCTTTCTTGGCAGTCGCTACGCGCCGGACACTATGGGACTGACCGCGGACTGGCGCCCAGGGCGATGCCGTCAACACCATCTCCATGAGCCAGGACAACGTGGGCGACCTTGTCGAGTTCGATGGCTCGTCCGATATCGCCAAGTGGAACCAGATGACGCAGCTCACAAGGATTGGGTAACTTGGATGTCATGGACGCCTCATTGCTCTACCAGGTCCTCGGTATCTACAGTCTGTCGGTGGGCTGGACCTCTCGCCGCCTCGTAACGACCAACTCGACGGTCACCGCCAAGTTGAACAGCGCCATCTCGATGGTGAACACTGCGACGGCCAACATCCAGACCCAAGAGGACCTCGAGGCTGTGTAAGAACCCCATCAACACCTACGTGGAGAACTATTGCACCATGCTCAACACCACGCTGGTGAATGACTTACACCTCTGCCAACGCCACAGTGGAGGCGGCTACGACGGGCAAACGCGAGGACTTAGTATACAAGTACTACTAGTAAATGTAGTATCAACTATAACTATTTTTTGCAGCTCTTTAGTCCTCCTACATCATTCTACATCATTGCCTCTAGCTTTTTAACCATATCAACATCGCACTGGAAATTTCAGAGCTTCCTCGTGTGCAGCACGACTTTGTTATACAATCTTACCGAAAATGTGTGCCCGGGCTGTCTGTGAGCGAGTACCGCTCTCCAAGAGCATGTACGATGTGTGCCAGTACGGCGGCGTCAACTACTGCTCCGAATTCGGCATGACCATGGGCGAGTACTACCTGTCGCAGCTCGGCGTGCCGTCGATACCTGGCGCCAACCAACATCCAGCTGCTGCCCTAGGAGATCGAGAACGAGACGGAGGATGGCTACGCGCTGGCAAGGACGCCCAAGTCCAAGCACAACGAGGGCTCGAGCTCGGACACGTCCCATGACGAGGTGATGGTAGCCGTGCCGCGCCGCGAGAAGAACTTCACGCCCGTGTCTATGACGTTCACGGACTTGGGGTACAAACGTTCACGAATTGTTGTTATTCTATGCATATCGATTTTCTGGGATAACAGTGGCCGATAGGCAGGGGTCAGCTAATGGGGCATATATCCCATAAGCAGCATCGCTTCATCCTGTCTACCTTGCCCCGTTTTACAGAGTTGTTGCCGAGGCAACTATAGGAGTCTGCATCGTACACAGATACCAGGGTGCGCTGTTTTACTAGCGCATCGAGACTGACGCCTTCAAAGTTGCCGAAGAGCGGCGTCAGGCTACTCAAACAACCCTCAAAGCTAACAAGCACGCCTAGATTCCGTTCATCTTGCAGCACTATGGCGTGCGTCTTCTAGGCACGGCAGGCACGTAATTCCTCTTTGACATCGTCTTCTCCACACAAAACCTCTTTCTCAGCCAGTATTTTGTCGGTGGTGGGCGTGAAGGATGCTTCACTACAGGTCGTCACCAAGCAGAACGCCTTTGTTGCGTTGATGATACTCCCAGGCTACTATGTCGCGGTCTACTTCGTCAACCGACTGGGTCGCGAGCTCGTCATGACCATCCTTTTCTAGTGTTGGGCATCTTCTGGGACGGCCTCAAGCAAGATGCCATCTTGTTCATTATCCTTCTTCTTCTCCAACGTCGGTCCCAACATGTCGACGTTCGTGATGTCCACTAATATGTTCCTGACTCCGACCCGCAAGACATGCCACAGAATCTCGGTAGCTGCCGGTAAGGCTGGAGCTGCCATCGGCTCCTTCAGGTTCTCCATCTGGGTGTCGAACCAGAGCTTCGGCTACTCGGGCACGTTCTACACGTTCGCCGCATTACGCTCGCTCTCACTTCGTCCTATATGTTTGACGACCACAGCTTGGATGAGATGGACGAGCAATTCTACGCCAGAAAAAAAAATCGGATTAATTCGGACCTCGGTAACTGAGGCCAGTAAACAGAGGCCGGCAACCCGGTAAGCTGAAGCCGAGTCGCTGTCGCCGCCCGAGTCACTCACTTTCTGTCTACTGGTAGGTGGGTGCACATCCATCGTAGAACAGAACTTCAGCTATTAAGCCATTTCCCATTCTACCACTAAACCAAGTACCAGCCCACGTACCTACCTACCCATCCGCCTGCGTCCAACTTGCACGCAAGCCACAACGATTGCCAGAATACAACTACCATGGCACCTGTCTGAACTAACAGGGCCACGGCACTAGGGCCCGCGAAGGCTATGATTTAGTTATTGTTTTGTTGATTTTTTAGTTTTATAGGAGGCGTTTTATCATTACCCATGAGCATCCCATGGCATCTCTTGCCTAGTAAGACGATCTGAAAAGTAGATATAGCAAGGTTGGAAGAGGTGAAAAGAAAGAAAAACTACAGTAAATCCAAACGAACCTTAGTACAGTACAGACATCTGCTTCAATAAAGAACACTAGAAAACCTATAACCCTTTATATTGTATGGATGCTGATTGGATCATTCATACAAATTTGACTATAATGATGTCGTAATATTTCATTACCTTTCACAAATGTGTATATATCAGGTGTTCTTTATTGAAGCAGAAGTCTGTATTTGTAGCTTGACTACATGTATCCATGCCTATAGTGTGGTACCGGGTTATAATGGCGTCGATGATAGTTATATTCATGAGTGCATATCACGTGCAATTCTTCATCACCGGTATGAATTGAGAAGTACAAATGTTGTAGCTACAAGATCGAAAGCGTGATAGTATATCTAGCCCTCAATGCATGAGGCCAAACTTTTACAGAGACATTGAGCATACTCATTTTTGTTAGAAACCCTTAAATTTCAAAGCTTCTTTGACACGTTTACATTACTGGCCCTGTCGAACACTGGTAAGCCTAACGCTTTGGTCGCCACGACTGCTACATACGGCAATATTGCAGCTGGAATGGTGTAAAGTAAACAAAACGCAACATGCTTTAGAATACTGCGAACTTATAATGTTTTTCATAAAAGGTATCGCCCCATGAAGCTGATAGTTCTTCTTCTCGCTTGCTAGGCAAGAGAGGCGGTGGATAAGCTTAGTTTAGTTTCGAGGTTGCGCTTGCATGCCTTGATAGTCGTAATACTACTACTGTGCTGAAAGCTCTGTTTGCCCCCGTAAACTTGCTATCCCAGCGTAGCCCTAGTTTGGTAATGTTTCTTTGTTTGTAGGAGTAAGCTTTCCTGAGTCTGGGATTTATACTGGGAAAATCCGAAGAATGCTAGCCTAGCGACAGCATAGCGTGGCAACGCGAACACGTAATGCATTACCTTGCCCGAAGAATGAAGGAGTGGACAGCCCTGCAACGCGTAACTCGGCTTGGCTCATCCTTCGTGCTACACCAGCTAGAAGAAGTATGTCGAGCCAGCAGCTTCGACGACAACTTTCAGTTGTCGGCAGCAACTTGGACATTATTACACGGTGGAGTGGATCACACCTCCATCCATAGTTTCAGGAAGTGAATTGCGGCACGCAATTCGCCCTTGCCAGGGCAATTAGCACCAGCGCCAGTACTGACGCAATAGGGGGGGTCAGAATTGCCAAACCATTTCCGAAATATCACCCCGGTCAGATATGAAATAACCGGTCATTTTTTAGTAACTAGTAACTTATCTACATGTAGACATGCAAGGCTGCAGCTTGCTGCGCGTGCCCGGTGGCTCGGGCAGCAAGCTGCAGCCGATGGGCGCCTCAGTGACAGCAGCGCTGCGTAGAGGACGCACTGTAGGAACGTAGAAACCTGTTAGCCGTCTACCACGCATTGCCCAGAGGCGCAGCAGGCCGTGGAGACCAAGAAGGTGACATGGCCCGTTGCAGCGCTGCTTGGCAGCAGGCCATGGCGCCGTGCAGCACCACAGTACACGCGCGTGAGCCCGCGCTAGCTCCTAGCCGCGATGTGCGCGGCGCAGGGGCGTCCAGAAGAGCGCCGCCGGTGCCGCCGCTTGCTCGCTTCGCGAGCTGGTGCATGTGGCTCGGCATTTGTGTAAATCGACATGTATAGATTTAGCAAGATAAACAGAGTGAAGGTCACCATAAATCGAAAAATGGTCAACCATTTCGGAAAATGTCTGACAATTTCAGAAATGGTTCGGCCAAACAGGTGAACCATTTCGCGAAATGGATATGTTGGCTGACCATATTTTTTATGGTGACCATTTCGGCCGAAAAATGTCGGAGAAAAAGCTAATTCTGACCCCGAATTCTGACCCCCCCTAATACCAGCATTTTGCATCTGTGATCCCAGTCATGTCGAAGGTCGTGACGAATTAAGTATTATCGCTTCCTCAGTCGCTACTCGTGGGTCTTCATATTTCGATCCTTATCATGACTCCTTGCCCGACGTTGGCGCATAATCCACGGTCCGGGGCCACTGCACGAAGTGAGTGCCACACCATCAAATCGAAGTGTTTCGTGTACACACCATCGCTAATAGTATCTACTGGATCAGGGATCCGCTTCCAGCTAGCATCAGCCTGGGAAACCAAGTCACACTTCACCAGCGAGCCGAAGCAGAGAATCGCGAGTGATGCCCGCCGAACAAGAGTTGTCCATGAAGCCGCTCGTCGATCTCTCTCCCCCTTCTTTCACGAAAGACTAAAGTTTTTCTCTGGTATCACCTCCCTCCTTTGGAACCCTCTGCACGGTATGCTTACGGACGCAGGCAAGTACACGCCATCTTATCTGACCGCAAAAAAAAAAAAAAATCATGGGTTCCGCACCCATATACAAAATTCGGTTGCATACGAGACATGCTGCAGTTGTGTGGGGCTCGTTTTAAAAAAACGTAAAAAGGAAAAGCAGATTCTTCACAATAATTATCATGAGCCTCTCGTATTGAAGATAAAATAAATACTTACAGCCAAACAATAAGCACTTCCTGTCAAACTTCCTAACAAATACACCGTGTGCGGCGCACGGCTGCAAACTTCAACTCCCCTAATGGATCGGTATCTTGTCAGAAACCTTTCTATTTGAATGTATTGTATTTAAACGTAGAGGTTTTGACAGGATGTACCGTAGTACCGTAGTATGATCGTGACTC
>JAIKVH010000293.1:0-16511 GCA_024679275.1 Phytophthora niederhauseri
CGGGGCCAGCGCAACCAGGACAAGAAGACGCGCGACTTCTCCCACCTCGTCCAGTGCGTCGGTCGCTGGCTGCGCGAGTGGCAAGTAGTTCTCTGTTCTAATGGTCGAATGCTCTCTGTGCTGTGTGGTCGCGATGCAGGTGGGGCAAGCAGGAGGATGAGGAGAAGGAGGAGGAGCCCGTGGAGGTGGAGAAGCCCAACTTCGGCCTCACGGGGGCGCTCGCCAAGGACCAGGCCACGGGCAACATGCAGAACGGAGTGGTCATGAAGTTCTCGGAGCCGCCCGAGGCCCGACAGCCGACCAAGCGCTACCGGTTCTACGTGTTCAAGGACGACCAGAACATCGGTGAGGCGGCTGAATGGCTGGCTGAATGGGCTTGTAGTTGTCTGACTAATTGCTGGTGTGTCTGTGACGTTGACGCAGCGACGCTGCATGTGCACCGCAAGAGCGCCTTCCTCATCGGCCGCGACAAGGCCGTGGCCGACATCCTGACGGAGCACCCGTCGTGCTCGAAGCAGCACGCCGTGCTGCAGTACCGAATGTACCAGAAGGAGACGGAGGACGGACTGGGCTTCACGCAGGAGGTGCGGCCGTACATCATGGACCTCAACAGCACCAACTCGACGTTCCTCAACGGCCGCAAGATCGACGGCTCGCGCTACATTGAGCTGCGCGAGAAGGACGTGCTCAAGTTCGGCGAGAGCACGCGCGAGTACGTCCTGATGAATGCAACCTAGACCAGCTCGATAACAACAGCATTGACATCAACACACTCGAAAGAAAATCAGCAACGGAGCAAAAGTAGAGCGAGTGTAGGAACAGCGCAAAATGCGGTTGGGTTGAGTTTGCATTGTTCAGCAGTTATCTGTGCACTTTTGACTAGCGCACCAAAAGGTCTGTCGGCTGCGGCAGCACAATCCCACACAGAGTAGTGGCGAGGGAGCTACAGCAGCGCGAGGCAGACCGTCTGCCGGCAATCAGTCGAGGCGCTTAAATTAGGATTGTCGGCTGCGGCAGCACAATCCCACACAGAGTAGTGGCAAGGGAGCTACAGCAGCGCGAGGCAGACCGTCTGCCGGCAATCAGTCGAGGCGCTTAAATTAGGAGTTGCTCGATCTGCTCGCGCATGCTCTGGATCTGCGGGCCCAGCTGCGAGGCGTCGTTGGACGTGATCGAGGCGGAGATCACGGGGCGCGACACGCCGCAAGCGCGGCCCAGGGCGACCTTGGAGGGCACGAACACGTATGGTACATTCTTGTCTTCGCACAGCAGCGGCAGGTGCAGCAGGATCTCAAGCGGCTCCGTGTCGGCGGCCATGACGATGAACTCGGAGATGCCGCGGTTCAGCGTCTTGGTGGCCTCGTTGGCGCCCTTCTTGATCTGCTTGTAGTTGGTGGCCTGCTGCACCAGGTCCAGGATGGACACGGTCAGCTTGGCGTCCGCGAGCGGGTAAGCCTTGGGGTTCACGGCGGCGTCAGACATTGTTGAAGGAGTAACTTGCTCACGACCGATGGATCACTGCACTGTTGGGGAATGCCATGCACCCGTGCCCTTGAACCGACATGGACTCGACACTTCGCCACCAGCCAAAAGGCTCGGAGGCGGGCGCCAGTCATTGGTTATCAGATGGCGTAATTACGCCCCGCTGGCCCGTAAAAAGCGACTTTTTAGAAACGCGACAGAAATGGCTTCACGTAGAAACCCGCAAAATGTTCGTCAGCCCTACGGCAAGCTCTGCTCGCTAAAGCCTCTCGGTCTGTCATGCAGTATCGATGTAGGTATGAGTCAGACTTGTAGTCACGCGAAGGTGACTACACTTTCCTGCAAGACGTAGCTGGCAGCTATCAGAAGTGGACTAAGCGATTTTATTTGGCTTTAAAAATCCTGGTTCTCTACAAGCACGTTTCTCTTGTTCTTGACGGTGTCTTGTTCTGCTGGTGATCCCTGATCTTCACGCAGGGCTCTACTCAATACACTGGATAAGTGCCAAGGTCCGGACCCGTTTGTCTAGCCAGCTCCTGGGGTAGGTAGGTAGCTACTGTATCAGAGTAATGCGAGTTTCACCGCTTCATCAAATTTGCTTTTGCTTTTTATCATGAACGCTTGTCTTATCACTTTTGATGCAGTAGGGGAATCTCTGCTGAGCCAGGGACATTTGGCCTAAGTGTATCCTTGTACTTATTTTTTCGGCATACTTCACCTTTTGCCGCCGTCATGTCCTTTGAAATTGTTGAGGTAAATATCGTATCACGACTCGCCCCGCCGATCCATACCCATTCCATGGATGCCCACCTGGTCTTCAGCTTGCAGTGGGTCTTCGCACTCCAATGTACAGATACATTCCAGCGATTGTGGTGGTGCCGTGAAGCTCGGCGAAGTAGGACGTATTCGATTGATTACAGGCGTAGTTGTCGAAAAAGTTTGAATTCAATGCTAGGCCGGTTGTAAATATGTATGAGTAATGCGATACGGAGTGGTGACGGCAAAACCAACCGGTGAATCGAAGTTTATCACTGGCCTGGGTGGTCAAGCCGGAAGGTTGCTGTTTCGTTCAGGAGATCGATTGTAGTGCTTGCATCACAGAATGTCATTCACAGTAACTATACTCTGGGCAATTCAAGCAGGGTCGGTTCCTTGTCGTTTATCTTGAATAAGGCGTCGCGCGATCGCGATAATGAGTGTATCACCGCAGTTTCGTTCTCGGTTTACGCTCATTTTTTTGGAGTCCGTTGGTCTGCAGACATTAAGAACATGTACAGCCTGGCCATTCCGTTGGTGTGGTCGTGGCTGACGCGCGCTCGCCGTTCGATGCGAGCGTAATTCTTCCGATAGTGGCGTTGCGTTGTGTGAGCGCCGACCTGAACCTTGCTCTCAAACACACAACCGCTTGCTTGGAGCTCCACTCGTGTGACGACGATGTCCTCCATTAGAAACGTTTCTAACTCCCCTTTTCTCGATTACCCTCGGCTTATTTGACTTTTGTATTTGGATCGTACGTGCGGCCATGGAGCAGCGCGCGTTCCTGCAGTTGGCGGTGCTGGCGTCGCTGGCCACCATCAGCGCGTTCGTGGCCTTCGGCATCTTCCGCAAGCGCCAGCACAAGCAGATCGAGGATGTGAAGCAGCCGCAGGCGGCCGCCCCCACGGCGCAGCCCGCCGCCGCGCAGCAGCAGCAGCAGCAGCCCAAGCAGCAACAGCAGGACAAGAAGGCGAGCGAGACCCCCGCCCCCAAGCCCGCGCCCGCGGCCAACGTGGGCGAGCAGGAGGCCACCCTGGCCACCAAGAAGTACAAGGCCGGGGACTACGACGGCGCCGTGGAGCTCTACTCCGTGGCCATCTCCAAGTGCGAGCAGCAGCAGCCGCTGGACGCCCGTAACCTCAAGGTCATGTACTCGAACCGCGCCGCGGCCTACGAGAAGCTGCAGGACTTTGAGCACGTCATCTCGGACTGCACCGAGGCCCTGAAGCTGGACAAGAGGCACCCCAAGTCCTACCTGCGCCGCGCCAAGGCCCGAGCCAACACGGGCGACCTGCGTGGGTCGCTCGTGGACTACGTCTGTCTGCTGGTCATCTCGGAGGAGAAGCAGGAGCAGGTGGACGAGAACCTGGCCCAGGAGATCAGCCGCATCCACAGCGACATCACCGTCAAGGAGATCGAGGACGCCCAGCAGAACAAGCAGAACCCCAAGCGCTACCTGCCCGACCAGTTCTTCGTCACGTCGTACTACTCCTCGTTCCACCCGAGCGACGACGAGAACGACATCGTGGCGCAGAAGACCTCGGAGGAGTACACGACGGAGCTGGAGGCTCTCGAGGCCGGAGATGACACCCGGCAGCAGCGCGGTCTGCTGCTGACCAAGCGCGGACTGGCGCTCAAGAAGGAGAAGGAGTACGACCTGGCGGCCAAGGACCTGGAGGCTGCATGCCAGCTTGTGAAGCCCGACGAGGAGGCGTACTACACGGCCCAGATCGAGAACGGAACGTACCACCACCTGCGCGGCGAGTTCGAGCTCGCTCGCAAGTCGTTCGAGGAGGCTCTCGCCGCCAAGCCGCACTCGATCTTTGCCAAGATCCGCATGGGCGGCCTGTGCTTCGACCAGAAGGACCTGAAGAAGGCGCTGGAGTGGTTCGACAAGGCGCTCGACGAGAAGGCGGAGTGTTCCACGGCGTACTTCCACCGCGGCCAGCTCCACTCGATCGACGTGTCGCCGGACGGAACGAGCAACGAGTCGTCGATGGCCGCGGCGCTCAGCGACCTCGAGAGGTGCATCACCATTGCGCCCGACTTCGCCATGGCCTACATTCAGCTTGGCGTGACCCACGCGCGCAACGGCAACTTCCAGGGTGCCGTGGAGTACCTCACGTCGGCGGCGCGCATCACGCCGGACGTGCCGGAGATCTACAACTACCCCAGCTTGGCGTGACCCACGCGCGCAACGGCAACTTCCAGGGCGCCGTGGAGTACCTCACGTCGGCGGCGCGCATCACGCCGGACGTGCCGGAGATCTACAACTACCTCGGCGAGACGTACATGCAGATGCTGCAGGCCCCGGGCAGCACCGTGGACCTGAAGACCGTGGAGGAGATGTTCGAGAAGGCGATCGAGCTGGACCCGTCGTACCCGATGGCCTACATCAACCAGGGCAACCTGCTGGTGCAGAAGGGCACGGAGTACGGCCACCAGGCGCTGGCGCTGTTCGAGAAGGCCGTGGAGATGTGCCCGCGCTCCAAGTTCGCGTACTGCCACCTGGCGCAGGTGTACATGGCGATGCAGGAGTACTCGCGCGCCATCGAGCAGATCGACAAGGCCGTGGCCTTCGCCTTTAGCAAGGACGAGCTCAACGAGCTGTTCGCCATCCGCGTGACGGCCGAGACGCACCAGCAGGCCTCAGTGCTGCTCCACTAGCTGGCAGACGACCTCGATAGTGGAAGACAATAGCAAAATGTCCATGTAGACCAAGCAACCTGAGTTCTTGCCTCTTCGCATGCTGCCGTCCCACACTCATCCAACTATCAGCTTTAACAGATGGACAAAGCCACGATCACCCTCTATAGCCTTAACATCACTTATGGTCCAGATACAGCACGCAATGTTACAGTATACAGATATGATTCGCTAACGCAGTACAGCATTGGTATTATTCCTGCGTATCTACTAAGTTTTCACATCTAACGCGATATAGAGGGTGTTCCGGTCCCTCGCGCCGGTAGAAACGTCATTCGATCTTCACATCCAAGCACCAGAGCGCTCCCCTCCACCCCTTCCTGCCTGCCTGCCCCCATGACCCTCTCCGTGGCCACCGCGCGCGCCGAGCTCAAGCAGCGCGTCCCCTCCGCCGCCGCGGGCGTGGGCGTCGTCACCATCTGCGGCGGCGGCAACGGCGCGCACGTGGCGGCCGCCTATCTGGCGTCCAACGGCGTGCGCGTGCAGGTGCTGACGCGCCAGCCCGAGCGCTGGGCGCAGACGCTGGAGCTGAGCACGGCCGGCAGCAGCTGGGAGTCCAAGGGCGTCATGACGGGCCGCCTGAGCCTCGTGTCCAAGCACGCCAAGCACGTGATCCCGCAGTCCGACGTGGTGATCGTGGCGGCCCCGGCCAACGCGCACCCGGCCATCCTGGAGCACGTGGCGCCCTACCTCAAGAAGGGGGTCAAGCTGGGCGCGCTCTTCGCGCAGGGCGGCTTTGACTGGGCCGCCAAGAAGGCGCTCGGAGAGGAGAAGTTCGCCAACGTGGACCTGGTGCGTAGACGCTGCTGCTGCTCGACGATGTATCATAATGAGCTGTGGACTGAGGACTGACCTCTGGCTGTTGTCTGCTGCTACAGCTCTTCGGTCTGCAGAACATCCCGTGGATCTGCAAGGCCACGGAATACGGGTGAGTCGAAGTGCTGCTTTTGCTGCTGGAAGGGTGACCCTTGTACTGACGCGGGACCTCTGCACGTTTGGACAGCCACAAGTGCCGCATCATCGGCCCCAAGCAGTGCCTGTACGTGGCGTGCTACCCGGTGGAGCGCAAGGAGGAGGCGGCATCGCTCATGCAGACGCTCTTCGACATCCCGTGCAAGACTGTGGCCAACTTCCTCAACCTGACGCTCACGCCGTCCAACCAGATCATCCACCCGGCGCGCTACTATCGCTCATGCAGACGCTCTTCGACATCCCGTGCAAGACGGTGGCCAACTTCCTCAACCTGACGCTCACGCCGTCCAACCAGATCATCCACCCGGCGCGCTACTACGCCATCTTCCGCGACTGGGACGGCAAGCGCACCTACACGCACGAGGAGCTCACTAAGCGCGAGGGCCTCACGCTGTGTACGTCTAGCAGCACAAAAGACCTGCTTGCTACTGGCGGTTCATAATATTGTTGCCTTGTTTGCTGCAGACGCCGACTTTGACGAGTTCTCCGCGGAACAGCTGACGATGCTGGACAACGAGCTGCAGCAGGTCAAGTACGCGCTGCTGCAGCGCTTCCCCGCCCTGGACCTGTCGGACGTGCTGCCCATGGGCGACCGCGTGGTCAAGCACTACGGCAAGGACGTGTCCGACCGCTCGTCGCTGCTGCAGATCTTCCGCACGAACCTGGGCTACGCCGGCTGCGCGACGCCGCTGACGGAGGTGTCCAAGGGCCAGTTCCAGCCCGCGCTCAACTCGCGCCTGTTCTGGGAGGACATCCCGTACGGCCTGTGCATCCTCAAGAACATGGCCGAGATGCTGGGCAACTTCCCGACGCCGCGCATCGACTTCATGATCCGCTGGCACCAGCAGTACATGGGCGTGGAGTTCCTCAACCCGGACGGCCAGCTGAACGCCCGCGAGCTCTGGCGCACGGGCGCGCCCAACAAGTACGGCATCCACAGCCTCGAGGACCTGGTCTCGACGTCGCTGCCGAAGGAGATGCGCGACTACCGCCACCCGCGCTCCCGCATTTAAGCCAAGCCACGCGCGCTCTGTAGATAAAACAGCGAGTTGGGTGGGGGATGCAGAGTGTATTTGGTGAGGAAGGTGAGAGCCTGAGGCGCCTGCAATACGATTCTTGTGCATAGAGTTCCGACTTGCTACTGCATTTGTTTCACGCGCCGCAGCAGCTCTGGAAGGCCGGGACGTACTGCTGGATCATCAAGTGCGCGTCGTCCCTGCCGTAGGCCTCCATGGTCTCGAGCGCCTCGGCCACGAGCTCCTTGGTGGCGCTGTCCCCCGTGCCGAGGTGCTTGTCCTGCAGGATGTTGCACAGCGGCAGCAGCGACCGGTAGTAGTCGGCCAGCGCCGAGCCGACGCCCTCGCAGACCGCCAACTGCTGCAGCACCAGCAGCACGCGATGCACCACGGCCTTCTCGCGCGTGCTGAGGGCGCTCTTGAGCTGCTGGACCACCTGGGGCAGCGCCTTGAGCACGCGCGTGTCGCGCCGGCCGCTCTCGAGCAGCCCCATGGCGGCGTCGAAGGCGAACGACGGGTACGGCTCGAGCTTCTCCTGCAGGCCGCTGAGGCAGATGGGCAGGAAGTGCGCGAAGTCGAGCTGCTCCAGGCTGGCCGTCCACGTCACGCGGCGCACGCCGTGGCGCGTCTCGATGAGCAGCGGCAGCTCCTCCTTCTCCAGGTACTGGCGGAACTCGCTGAGCTTGGGCTTCTTGGACCGCCCGCCGGACGTGTTGGGGCGCGAGGAGCCCGCGCTTGAAGGCGGTCGTCCTGGCTCATTGGAGTCCAGCGAGAGCACTTGGCTGTCGGCCGCGCGACCTCCAGACGCCATCTCCTTGGTCTTGAAGCGAATGCGAGTGCGACGCTTTGGGCCGAGTTTGCGTCTATTTGGGATTCTTCCGCCAAGAACTGTGGGAGGGCTGAGGGTCTCGGACGCCGGAGGCATCGGGAAGCGTCAGGGAGACTGCTTACAACATGATGAATGCTGGAAACGTGCAGCTACGCTGATCTGCCAGCAGGGACGGAGTGATGAAGAGATGGAGCAGTGCGTGTTGTTGACTTTGAGGACAGGAAATCTATTGATCAAGGTGTGTTGGCTACAAATTGGGCTTGGACTACGATACTACATGGACCACATGGACTACATGAACTACATGAACTACAGGGCTATTATGAAGTTTGGACGCGAAGTTGAAGCGCTCACAGCTTCCAGATCGGCGTCTTGGACGGTGCTGCTGCGGCGGCGCGTCGTTGCTTTGCCAGCATACGTTGCCGGTTGAATGCTGGGTTGCGCTCGAAATCAAACAGGCGAGACTTGATGCTTGGCGTTCGCGGCGCTGCAGCGAAAATGGGCAGGCACGTGCGCGGTGTGATGCAAGGCAGCTTGCCAGGGACAGCGCGTGGGTCGCGGTCGTTCTTGCCGGACTCGTTGGGCGGCAACATCTGCTCTACCTCTAGTTTCACGGGCTCCGCAGCGAAGGCCTTCTCGGTATCGTCGAGATCTGGGGCGTGGAGCTCTTCTTTTGGCCTCGTTGGGCGGCACGATCTGCTCTACCTCTAGCTTCACGGGCTCCGCAGCGAAGGCCTTCTCGGTATCGTCGAGATCTGGGGCGTGGAGCTCTTCTTCACCAGCAGCGACGGCAGATTGGGCTGGTTGAGTCTGCTCGGGCTCGTGGATAGCTGCCTCCGGCTCGTCATTGATGAAGTTGTACTCGTCGGCAGCAGCGTCAGCAGCACCGGCATTAGCAGGTGAAGCTCTGGCAGGCGTGGTGGTGGTGGAGCTTGGGGAGGCGCTGGCTGGCGTGGGGTCCGTCGCAACTGCGTGCGGGTAGCCGAACTCGGCGAACCTCGCCGAGTCGATCACTTGAATGGACCAGCGCGGGTCGATGGGCTCCACTGCCGCCGCCGCTGGGTCGTGCGGGTTGGGAAAGGCGGCGAACCGCACTGCATCGATCGCTTCGATGGCAGTGGACGCGATGCTGGACGACGCTCCGTAAAACTGGACGAGAGCTGCGACTCTCGTTCGGCTGATCACTTCGGGGGCGCGTGTCGTGGTGCGGGCGGCGACGGGGGACTCGAACATTGCCACTAGGCGGCGGACGGACGAAGTCATGGTTGGTGTTGGTGTTGGCGGTGGGCAGGTACAGGCGACTGACTTGCTCGGGAGGAAGGAAATCCAAAAGTGAGGAGCTCTCGGGGTTTGGCGGAGCTCGCGGGCGGAGCTTTAATCTTTCCACAAACCCGTCTTTCTCGACCAGCACAAGAGGCTTGTGGTGGTCGAGAATCAATTGATGTGACAAGCGCTCGAGAACTTGGCCATGGAAAAAAATATTGTGCGAGTTTGAAGGAACGAGAAGAACTTGGATAGTGACGGACCGACTGTCACTGCATTACTCGTGTTGACCTTGAAGAATCAATGCGATCGAGACTCACTGGCAGTACGAACAAGGATTCAAGGACGCTTGAGTTTGCGGTGGTAAATGTGCGGCTTTTGTTGGTAACAGCACGATGAATACTGAATACTTGTAGTACATTTATCGCTTCAGTGTAAGCTTGTTTGTCTACAATGCGGAGTCTACAGATACACGTGGTTGCAGCTACTGCACTGAGTCAACAACACTGTGGGTCACACTGGCGTGTACCTGCTCGCAGCGGGTTGAATACGCATCTTCGTGGCTCTCGTGGCTGTCGGTATGGGCGGCGTCCTGGGCCTTGAGAGCTTCGCGAGTTTGCTTCTGCTCCTGCTTGAGGTCTTTCAGCTGCTGCTTGATTTCCTTCTGCTGCTGCTTGAACAGCGCCGATATGTTGTGGAATGCGACCTGGCGCAAGGCACTCACCTGCTTGGTGGCTTGGCGCTTGTTGCTGCAGTTCACCTGCAAGAAGACGAGGTCGTGTTAGCAGAGTGATTCGAATTTCCCCAAGACTATAACGAGTTGACGCACCGTCGGGATAATTGCGTGCGGATTCACCACCTGGACAAAGTCGCAGAGCTCGGCGAAACTCGAGTGCTCGCTGTACGGGATGCCATAGACATGGATCTTGCCCGATGGGTCCGTGCAGCAAGTCGAAATCGAGCGCAGATTCTTGCTGCTGAAGGTCCACCCAGTGGGGCGAAACGCTACGATACGCCGAAATCGAAGTCGGTGCTTCGCCAGCAGAACGGTTAAGTTGTCCATCTGAAGGTCCTGCATCCGAACGACGTGTAGGCTGTTATCGTACACACAACAATAACACAAGCGCGTTAGATGCGACCAAAACATCAACTGACAACCAAAACACTTGTTCGTACTTGGTAGCGCCGGACTCAGTCGTCAGAAGCTGCATATCTTTGGCGGGCCAACCGAAGGTTTCAATGATTTTCAGCTTCGCCTTGGACACGCACACTTTCTTCTGGAACTTGCGCGCGACCTCCATGAACAGCCGCTCTTTGCCAATCGTGTACGACCCAAAGAGGTAGAGCACCTTCTCCTGCTTGAAGTGCTTGTCCATGAGCTCGAGAGCATGGTTGACCGCAACTTGTTGTGTTGGAAATGTGTACTTCGGGTCGCAGTAGGTGGTATCCAGATACACCCCATCGAGACGACTAAGGCCGACGATCTTTCCGTTGTGATCAATCTTTTCATCTCCGGTCGGGATGTGCGGCTGAAGCGCGTGGTAGTCCAGCATTTTCCTATGGAATCGGAAATCGCCAGTGTGCAGATAGGTCTTCCCGTCCTTCAGGCGGAAGAGGATGATCGCTGAGCCAGGGCAATGGTTGGCGTCCATGAAGGTCACTTGCACGTCTTCTACCAGCACAGGTGTATTCATCCCCACTGGATGGACGTATTTACTCAGTACTCCGAGCTCTTGGACGACCAGCTTTGCCGTTATTTCGTTGCAGTAGATGATGCCGCAGTCGAAGTGCTGTTTAACGAAAGTCATACATCAACTTAACCGTAAAACCCTATGAAAAACCCAAGGCCGTAAGCGAACTCACCTTGTCGAGCCCTCCATAGTGATCCGAGTGGAAGTGCGTCAGGAAATAAATGCTCGAGTTTTGCTTGCAAGCGTATTGGAATCCATCCACAATGAACGGCGGGTTTGTGCCTCGGATGCACTTGAACTCGGGATACAGCAGACGCCGTCGTTGAACGGCCTTGCGAGTGAATTTGAACGGCACCGGCCGCTTCCTAGCGTTGAGCACAGCTTCCGTCTTAGAGCCGCGCATCAGCACATCGAAGACATTTGATCGCTCTGAATTTCATCAAGCCGAGATAGATCCGGGTCAGCCTGGGATTAAGACACAACTTCCAGTGAACCGAACTTACCAATTGTAGCAGCCGGCGCCGGCGCTTTCCCCGACTGCATCATGATGGCGAACGCATTCGGCGCGCTCTTGTCCTCCTCGTCCGTCTTCTTCTCCAGCCTCGCAGCGATCGTCTCCGCCTGCTCCACCTCCCCCATGTCTCCAGGCCGCACGCCAAACTTCTGGCCGCACTGCTTCACGTGGCGGATGCGCCGCATCAGGTCGATCTCCGACATGTCGGCGCCGCAGATCTTGCACACGTAGCCGCACTCGCTCTCGCTGTCGTAGTCGTCCGCATCAGCATCATCGTCGTCCTCAACACCAGCTCCGTCCTCTTCGTCTTCATCCTCGACCTTCTCCTCCTCCAGCTCCGCCTCCTGCACCTGCGTCAGCTCTGCCACCTGCGTCTGCATCTCCTCGTCGTCTTCCCCCTCCTGCTCATGGACGCTCTCTTCCTGCACAGCCACCACCACAACTTCTGCCGCCACTTCCTGACGCTGCTGCTGTTGACTGCTTGGAGCGTCGCCGCCTGCAGCCGCCGCCTCCGCCCTGTCCAGGCAGCGGTTCACGTGCTGCGAGCGCGCGCGCTCGTCGCAGTCCGAGAGCTCCTGGCCGCACGTGGGGCAGTCGACGCGCTGGGCCGCGCTCGCGTCCAGACACGCGTTCAGGTGCGTCTCGCGGTCCGCCACGCTCCAGGGCGCCATGTCCATCGAGCACACGAAGCACACGAGGAGCTCGTCCATGGCCGTGGTCGCGCCGCTACAAGTTGCACCTGTGCGTCTATGGCGTCTAAATTTTGAATTTGATCAGCAAAAGTTGCGTTTTACCGCGCGCCGATTGGCTGAACAGGTGTTTGCGGATGTTCAGCCAATCGGCACGCGGGAAAGCGCAACTTTGATCCTGAGCTCAGCTTCAACGCCGCATCATCACTTGAAACGCCGGAGCCGACGCCGATCCGAGAGCAGCGCCGCGCTCTCGCTATTCCGGAACCAGCAGCAGTAGCAGTAGCAGTCCCAGCAGCAGCAGCAGTACCCGTAGTAGCATGACCAAGCACCTGCTCGTCCTGTCGACGGGCCAGCACGTGGGCAAGACGACGCTCAGTCTGGGGCTCGTCAAGACGCTGCAGGCCAAGTTCCAGGGCTCTGGCAAGCAGGTGGCCTACTGCAAGCCCGTGGGCCAGCAGCACGTCGCCGTGGGGGGCGGGCTGCGCGTGGACAAGGTGCGGGCGGCAGCTTTAACGCTCAACGCTCTTGTGTGATGAGTATCCGACTGACTGGTGACTGTCGTGCTGCAGGACGCGTTCCTGTTCAAGGAGCACTTTGGCCTCGTGCAGGACTACAAGGACATGTCGCCCGTCATCTTCCCCGACGGCTTCACGCGCGACTTCATCGACGGGAAGGTCACGTCGCAGCAGCTCATGGACTCCATCAAGGCCGCGCACCAGCGTCTGTACGAGCAGAGCGACTTCCTCATCTGCGAGGGCACTGGGCACACGGGCGTGGGCTCCATCTGCGAGCTCAACAACGCTCAAGTTGCAGGTACGGTTTAGTGGAAGGAGTGTGTGCTTAGGCGGCGTAGCATGGTGCTGATGGACGCTTGTTGGTGCTTGCTACTGGCAGCGGAGCTCAAGCTGGACGCTGTTTGTGTGGCGCTGGGCGGGCTCGGCTCGTCGTTTGATCAGTTGGCGATGAACCGAGAAATGCTCAAGCAGAACAACGTCCGGCTACGGGGTGTGATCCTCAACAAAGTCAACCCGACGAAGATGGACATGATCAAGGTGCGCTTGCGCATGGAAATTTGGGCTGCGATTGCAGTGCGAATAATACTTACTGGGTCTTGTTGTCGTAGGACTACTACGCGCGAGCACTTAAGCGTTGGGACGTTCCACTCGTTGGTTGCATCCCGGATCTGAAAGACCTGTCTTGCCCGACCATGGCGGATTACGCTAAGTTGCTCAAGTCGGAGCTAGTGTCCGGTAAGCGCCTTCGATCCTCGGTCGAAATCCACGTATGCTGACTAGCAGCGTATCTTTCATCTCGTCCCATACTGTAGGCAAAGATGCCAGTCTGCGCTATTTCAGCAGCACCAGGCTAGCACTGGCCCCGGTGGACGATAACAACCGCTTCAAGGCTATTCCGAACCAACTCGTCATCACGGTAACGGAATGCGCGGTTGGGTCTGCCCTCGCATATTTACGTGATACTAACGCGGGTTGGCGTGTGTCTGCAGCATAGCGGCCGCAAGGATGTGATCGACGCGATCATCGGCAACCAGGAGGCGTCCACCTCTCACGGCGAGAATCTGAAGTCCGGCCTCATTCTCACTGGTTGGAACCCGCCAAGCGCTGAGCTCGCGCAGCGTCTCGACGCGGACAACATCCCGTGCATCTACGTCTCACCCGACAAGGCTGACAGCTACACGATCACGGCGCGGATCGCCCAGTTCACTGCCAAGATCCGCCGTGAGGACGTGGAGCGGATAGATATGGCAGCGGACCACGTCTCCAAGCACTGCGACTTCAGCTTCCTGGAAGGTTAGGCAGCTGCTATTGCAGTACTCTTTTGCCGACAGACGACAAAACAGCGAAGGCAAACAACTAACACACACGAAAGCTCAAATACAACAGCGTGAACACTCGAAAAAAGGCAACACACTCTCCTCTGTTGCTTTTGCGTATTTCTTCTACTGATCTCTCACACGCGCTGCGAGAGCCCTGCCAAATGGCAGAAACTTGACTTCAACTAGAGCACAGCTCCGAAACGCGTGGTCTTCACTGTAGTCTTCTGCTCCTCCTTTCTTCACTCTGCAGCAGCACCAATAGCTATTTAAGAGGGCAGCGTCATCTTCTTGCCGTGGTATTTGCTAGAAAACAACAAGTGCAGGGTAGGTAGTAGAATGGTTAGCAAAATATGCAATACCTGACAGCAGCAGCAGTAAATTCAGGGAGAGCGGTCGTACCTGATCGCGTAGTAGTAGAAGAAGTCGACGTAAAGCGCCGTCTGCACCATGCCGGCGATGAACATGAGCCAAATGAAGTGGTAGGACGTCTCGGTGGCCGCGCGGTAGATCCAGTTGAGCACGTAGCAGCCGCGGTAGGCTCCGAGCAGCACGACGTAGTTGCTCGTGAGGTTCTCGACCTCTCCGTGGCGCTGCAGCAGGATGAGCTGCGGGATGATGGCCACGGCCTCGAGGTAGATGGAGAAGGTCCAGAGGATCTCAAAGACCTCGAACTGCTCGTTGAACACGAGCGCCAGCAGCGCGCAGGGCAGCACGGCGAACTTGAGGTGCAGGAAGGCGTCGTGCGACTTGTCGTACGTGCTGCGGAAGGGCTCCTTGAAGCGGATGACGTACACGATGGCGCCCGAGAAGAGCAGGAAGAGCAGCTTCATGATGGTGTTGTACACGCTCACAAAGTGGAAGAACAGGTCCACGTAGCGGGTCACGAACACCAGGAAGAACAGCTCCTGCGTCTTGAGGGAGATGCCTGCAGGCGCAACAGTCAGTCAGCTCCGGTTAGGTAAGTTACTACTAGATCACAGCCTCCATTGCGACAGGACGGGACGCACCGTTCGCGGAGCGGGAGGCCAGCAGCTTGAGCAGCAGCACCAGGAAGCTGGCCAGGTGCGCCATGTCGCCCACCAGGCGGAACAGGTTCATCGTGGACGGAGCTTAGCTTGGCGTTCGGGGCTTGGTGAGCTTCGAGCTTGTCTCGCGGGATGATAATGTGGGCGGGTGTATGGGCGCAGGGTCGTGGGCCGGCCCATGGGCCCTCGCTTCAGTGACGGAAAGAGTGACATCAGACGAAAAAATGACGTGTCAGACGAACGGAATGGCTACACCGATCTTGTCGTTGAAGCTGCACAGATCAGGTGAATGCTGCATCAAGCGTCCGGCAAACGTCCAGCAGCAGCGAGATTCAGTCGCCAATGCGCGCGTGAGGAGAGATCGTCGCTGACCTCATCTATTTATCGGCGAGCTAAGAAAAGCTCTCGGGATGTCGCCGCTCCTTCTCAGCTCCTTTTATTTCTCCTCGCCACTAGGAGATTGGAGGAGCAGGCGCGCGAGTTGGTGGCGCAGAGCACACGCAGCAGCTACGTCGCTACAATGGAGGAGGAGGATAAGGACAAAAGAGACGTCGCTACCGTCGCCGACGCCGAAGAGCTGGTGGGCCCCAATGAGGTCGTGGCGCGAGCGCTGGACGGCACGAGGTTCTACCTCTACAACCACCAGGTGAGCCAGCGGCTTCTCTGTCTCACTCATGCATGCAGACAATATAACAAATGCAATGATCTATCTGTCGTGACCGTAGGCGGGAGGCCACACGGCGTTTCTGCGCAGTGGCGGGGGCTCCGTGTGCAAGCCGGTGGTCGCGCTCGAGCTCCAGTTCTACGAGGCGCTAGCTCCGCAATTCCCACAGCTGCGGCCGTTCGTGCCGCAGTTCCTGGGGAAAGTCAAGGTGGAGCTCACGACGTCGACGTCGAGCGAGTCTCCGAGTTCCCCCTCCTCGTCGCAGGCCTCTTCAACGCCTCCGATGGAGTCGCTCTCCCCAACCGAGCCGATGACTACCCCCAAGAAGATCCGCAAAGGCTCCTTCGGGAAGAAGCGCCGTCTGGGCAAGTACAGCGCGTCCAACTCGGTGGCGCCGCCTACTTCGGAAGGAGGTTACAGCGCGAAGCTCTGGAAGCAAGAGCGAGCGAAGAAGAATAAGAAGACCGCAAAAGGTGACTGTGCTGTTGCTTTGACCCGTGCAGACAGTGGCAACACGAAGGACTACCTCGTGTTGGGCGACCTCACCAGAAACTTTCGTAGGCCTTGCGTTCTAGACATCAAAATGGGCACACGTCAGCACGGGGAGGACGCCTCGCCCGCCAAAGTGATATCCCACACAGCCAAGTGTGCCGCCACCACGTCGCTAGCCCTTGGACTGCGGCTCTGCGGCATGCAGATCTACGACGAACGCGACGGCACCTACACAATTTGGGACAAGACCTGGGGAAGACAGCTCAAGCTCGAAGACATCGAACCAGCACTCGAGACGGTGCGTATCACTTCAGAGTATCTGAGGAGCAACCTCCATCACGACACTAACAGCACACTGTATACGTGCAGTACCTAACGAGCGGCCTCACGCTGCGCTGGAATGTACTGGAAGAACTGCTCGTCAAAATACGCCAGCTGAAAAGTGTCATGGCCAAGACCACAGGTTTGCGCTGCTGGGGGTCCTCCCTTCTTCTCATCTACGAAGGAGATCAAAGCTACGGACCCGCCAATGCTGACGTGCGTCTCATCGACTTCGCGCACTGCCAAATGAGCCC
>JAIKVH010000294.1:0-16430 GCA_024679275.1 Phytophthora niederhauseri
ACGTCACGAGTTAGTGGCAGGTCCATGATCATCCACCCAGACGACGCATTCAATTTGGGCAGCAGGGCTTTGACAGCTTCGGAGGCTGCTGTTGCAGCTTCAGTGGAGGAGACAACCTGTCCCCTCATAAGGCGCATTTCCATGGATATGCTAGGGGAAATCTTGAGCAGCTTTGATGCAGACACAGTCTGAACATTCAGCCCAGTCTCCAGTGCCTCCAAGTACGCAGGCGTGAGAGTTTCACCTACACCAGTATTGACTAGCCAAAAGTTGCGATACGTTGATGGAACTGGGATCTCTCGGCGCAAAAACTGCAGCGGGTGTGAGCAAAAAGCTCGTCTGGCATCTGATGAGGCCAACAAATAGACCCGACCAGAGTAACCGGCTGCATACTCAGGATCACCGGGTGTTAGTGCAGTACCAGAACTTGTCACGGGGCAAAACTCATGCCACTTTGACAGCAGTCGGCGCTTAGCATCACGTCTGGGCAACAGGGAAAATGTTTCGGTCGTCGAGCTGGATTCGGCTTCAAGCAACGCAGTCCAGTCCCCATAAAGCAGCCACCTGACCTTCTCAGCACGGCTGGATCCGTTTAGATCTTCAGGCAGCGACACCGAGTAGGCCTCACGGGAAGTGCTAAACCGAGATACACCCAACGATGTCTGCAACAAGCACGAAAATATGTGCATAAGGTAAGAAGCTAACATAGGTAATCTACTCAGTGCAATGATACTTACGCCCGTAATCGCTTGGATGCAGTGATCTCGGATGACATTAAGCGACTGAACCGCAAGCACAGCTACAAAATGGTAGCCAGAAGGGTTGTTCGACGTGGTAGCAGCTCGGTACATCGCCAACTCGTTCTCCATTCGCGTCACGTACCCACGGAAACTTTTGAAAAGCTTCGCCCAAGTAATCGAGCCAAACGGCAAAGAAGCTTCGGTGGGTGGCTCAATCTCGTTGCGTTCGGCAGGAGTCGGCTCCGGTGGTGGTGGCACAGGCTCTTCGGGAATAACTTGGTCACCATCTTCCGGGTCAGTCTCTTCGGTAGCGCCTTCTTCGGGTTCTCCCTCTTCTGTAATGTCTCCCTTTTCAGCGGAAGCTGTCGTCTCCCGTGACTCCTCTGTTTGCAGCTCTATCTTCTTCGGTGGCAAGAGAAAATCTGCGAATCCTCGCGCAGCTAATTCTTCGGGGTTTGTCGACTGTAGGAGAGCAAGCTCTCGCGCTGAGTATAAACGGCCGGCGGTCGGTGTCAGCTCTGACCCTGTGAGTTGATACTCGAGCTCATTGGGTAGTGCTGTGAGAGCGACTAAGTAATCGGTTGCTATGGTGGGCTCGGCATTTTCTGATGATGCCAACTCGCACGGGTATACATCGTCCATGATCACTCCGACACCAGCTACGAGAAGCAAAAGCAAACACACACAGTGAGGTCTGATCGGCATATTCACTGCAGCTGATAAAATATAGCGTACCGAGCAAGGATCGAGTGGCTTCAAGTCGCAGCAATGCAACTGCTGTTCTCCGGTCAACCACTTTTCCCATGCAAAGTGCATCGAAATCTTCGTCTCGAAAAATACGGTCCATTTCTTCGTCCACTTCGGTGTTTTCATTGCTGGTTGTCACGTCAGGTTCGGGTGTTTCCGTTGACTCCGTGACTGGCGGTGTCTCCCCTACCAAATCTTCAGCTTCGGTAGGCCGGGTGACAACTTTGCGGCGTTGACGAATTTGAAGCTTGCGATCAACTGCTCGCTGTACAGCCCCATCGAGAGACAAATGCTTTAGTCTTAGTCGTCGTGCTAGCACTCGGGCAAGCCGTGTTTTGCCACATCCGGGTGGGCCCACCACTGCGACTCTGAGAGCTGGGAACTCGGATAGAGCAGCAGTAAGGGCTTCTTCTGGATCCCAGTGCGCTGCACTTTCACGGTGAAGCTTTCGGCCCCGGAGTGGAGTTGCCCCCGAGCCAATGCACCCTACGAGCTCCATATGTAGCCGCTTTGCCGCGACCATGCTGTCTTCAGCGACAGCCATGGAGATATCAGCAGCGTCAGTTTTCATTTCTTCTGCTGCATTGGTCGCGTTGCCATTAGCGCTGGTCTTCTTCTTTGGGAAAGCTCGGGTGAGTGAGAATTTTCGTGGGTTGTAGCTCAGAAGAAGCTGCTTGAGCGACATCTCTCGTTGATCAGGGGGTTGCAATCCGCGAATGCTTCGTAGGGCGTCGCTTGATGGTGGGAGCTTTTGCAGGAATGCACCATTGGCAATCTTCGGGATTCGATTTAGGGGCCGCAGTACAAAGCGATCCACTGTTTCAGAAGCAATGGTTTCATCTTGCTCTGGTTCACTGGTGGAGGGCGACACAACCAGCTCTGCGATAGAGTTCCGCAGCTCCCGGAAGAAATTCACGTACAGGGTGGCTGCGCTTTCAACAGGTAGAATAATCTCCGCAAGCTGCATGACAGCCTCACGAAATTGCTCAGAAGACATGAGCTCGTTGTCCAAACTTGAGGCCCCTTTGGTGGATTCTCCGATACTGCCAGTGCCTTCTAAATCGTATTCCCAGTCACGCTGTGCCGCAGCGAGTGCGAGTGGATCAGTCGACAACGGAAGCACCAAGGCTTTCGCAGCTCGGGCGAAAAACCCGACGTATCCCTCTCGGTTCAAAGCATTGGAGCTCATGGGCTTGGCCAAGTCCCATAACAGTGTCAGTTCTCGAGCAACTTGTGCATTTGCTTCCCCACCGCTTGCAGACTCGTCGCCCTCCAGCATCCCAATTCGTCGATTATGCCACAGCCGAAGTAGGTTGACCTTGCCCTCACCTACACTGCGCTCCCGTTCATCTTCAGCGAAGAGGAAGTGCCGACGCATCGGAACTCCGGCGTGCTCGATGTCTCTCTCAAAGCTGGATGGTTTGTGAAGGATCCTAATGGCGACTACTCGGGCCGAGGGACACGCCTAATGAAGACGATGCGAAGGTGGTTGGTTTCACAAACTTCCCATTTCTAAGTTCCCATTTCTAAGGATCTTGCACTCGTCTAAAATGCTTATAAGCGTGCTCTACCGCTGTAGACACGAATAAAGGTTTAATTCGGCTTCTATGCCAGACTTCGAGATGTCAAGGTGATTCGAGTAGACTCGAGCGCAATCTCGGCGCTGGCTGTGCGGACTCGAGTTTTCTTGTCACCTGGGTGCTGCTGCTTCTTCATTAACTCCTCGCCCTTCTTCTTGAACATGTTGCCAATGGATTTTCGTCGGGACTGCTGCTTGGTCGCTGCAGCGTCCTGCGCCACCCACGGGTGCTGCAGAGCCGCCTCCACGGAGAGTCTTGATTTGGGATTCACGTCGAGCAGACCAGCAAGCAGATCACTGCACGCATCTGGTATTTGCGATAGCAAGCCAGTCTCCTGGAGTGCGATCGCTGAACCGCGCTCAACCATTCGACGGAAGAGTCTGTCACTGTCAACCGAGGCCCGGCGTACCAAAGCGACCGCGCTCAACCATTCGACGGAAGAGTCTGTCACTGTCAACCGAGGCCCGGCGTACCAAAGCGCGCTTGGTGCACAGGGTCCACAGAATGACTCCGAGTGACCAAGCGTCAGCCTGTCGGGCATCTTCCACTTCACAGCGACGTAGCAGCTCCGGTGCAGCATACGCCTCCTTGGCCACTTGTAAGGCTTGAACGTTCGGTCGGTCGAGCTTGAATCGCTGAGCGTGGCCCAGATCCCCAACTTTGACGACGCCAGACTCGGTGACGAAAACGTTTTCCGGCGACAGGTCCAAGTGGGCGATCCCAGCGCTGTGCAGTGTCTGCACACCGCGCAGCACAGAGCGGAACACGCGACGTCTCCCCGCATCGGTGCACGTCATCATCGAGGAGCTTTGAGGAGAGACGCCAGCCGTTTGAAGGCGAAGCTCTTGCTGCATGATCTCGAGCAGATCTCCGCGCGCGCAGTGCTCGTGCAGAAGGTGGAGTCGCTCTCCTTGCAGGAAGTGCCGCTCCAACTTGACCACGTTCTCGACGTCCCGAACCGAGAGGTGCAAGTCCAATTCCTTCAGTGCTGCGGCGCTTGCATTGCGTCCTTCAGGGGTGGAGGAGGTCATGAGAGTGCTCTTGTCGACAAAGAGTCGGCCCGAAGCAGGGCACTCGACAAGGTCCACGCACTGAAGCCCATCGAGACTTTCTTGGATCCGCGAGCAAAGTGTCACCATTGCCAAAGATCAACGTTCAGTACCCATCGAGACTTTCTTGGATCCGCGAGCAAAGTGTCACCATTGCCAAAGATCAACGTTCAGTAACAGTAGAGCGAGACTCCGCCACCTGCGCAGCGTTTTTCAAAGTGAGCACAGCCTCCGACAACGATCTCCTATATGGTATTTACTTACCGTACCAGGTGGATTCTTTGCATTGCAAGTAACGAACGGCATAGCAATTTGCCCCGGCCACCAGTTTTCTGTCACACATTATGGCTATGTAGAGCAAAGGTCTGACGGAAATGTGGTTTCCAGCTATATGGCTGCTGCGATCACCCTCTCCCCACTAACATCCTGCTTGTACTGTCTCGGCCGCGTGGGAGGGTGGTGTTCACCAAGGTGTGCGAAACTGCAGCTTGCTTTGATTCTGCTGGTGGCACGTCACGGCCCAGGTGGTGATACATGTACTTAATCTCATTTGAACATGAGATTACTTGCCTCGGCCCCGCTGCATCCACGTGAAGAGCAATGGCGTGCGTATTTCATACATAGCAGCTCAGCTCAACTCGTCGCAGCTTTGAATTCGTTCGCGGCGTCCCCTTCGCAAAAGTTGGTTACCACCAAGTCCATGGGTCGCCACGTAAGTTGGGTTTCAGCCCATGCACTGGGACTTGTGAGCTAAAAGGAATGGAGCCACTCAAGGCCAGTTGATGACCAGCAGCTCGAATCGACTAGGCTCCGTTAGCCCTAGGGTGATCCACATGGCATATGCCGAGGAGTATGGAATGGTCATTTTCAGAAAATTTCGTTTCAAACTGATAAAAACGTCAGATACGCTTTTTTACAGTTATATACGCTTTTATACAGTAAGATTTGATTTTGTTGCGGTTACATTCCTGTTGAAGTGGCGACTTACTCCAGATAGCACACATGATTTTTCTTGACACTTCTTATGCATGCTCGAACAACCGCACACCATTTTGCGTACTGCGCGTCCGAGCAACCCGACGGCATCCTTTTGACGAACAAGGCACATGAAGACTGACTTGAAAGGCTAAACTTGAGGAACAAGAGATTTAACAGCATCCATGCCGCAGCTAACAGTGCCACGGCATCTTTTGGGCGATCACCCTTCAGCATGATAGCAATGAGCAAGCCGGCGGTCACCCACCATGCATCCTAAGTGTGCCCATGCCCTTTTCAGGGTCTCATCAACTTCAACTTACGCCAATTTCTAATGGTTAGAAAATCCTTTAGGCCATTTCAAACTGATAAAAACGGTCATTACTCAGTTTGATTCGAATCAAATAACAAACTGACCCATCCATACCGAGGAGATGACCTCTGTCACAGGAATACCGGTGTTGACGGGGTGCCAGTTGTTGCCCTCGATCGCCCAAAATGGGACTGATACCTTAGTGCGAAGAAGCGGCCCGACAGCTCCGTGAACCTTATCGCGTTATCTCTTGCGCGGAGAGAGGAATTCGTCGCGATAGACTCAACGCATGAGCATGCTGCGCCGGAAGCGAGACATTCGTGGCCTCAGTAACGCGGTGCAGGTCGCGACGCAGCCAAAAGATCCCGGCTGAAACGTCTCGCAGTGACCTCAGTAACGCGGTGCAGGTCGCGACGCAGCCAAAAGATCCCGGCTGAAACGTCTCGCAGTGAGAATGACGATCCCACCGGCGCGCGAATATCTCGAGGACTCGACCCCCGGGCACGCCAAGCAAGCAGCCCCGCCCGCCAAGCCCTCGGTAGATGCAGTGCTGGACTACAGCAACTCGTACCTAGGAGACGACAAGTGCGCGGAGATCGTCGAGAAGGTTCGGCTTGCCAGCGTGCCGACGCGGTTGGATCTGCGTGGCAATTGCTTCGAAGCTGGTGCTGCGCGGGCTCTGGCTGCGTTGCTGCGATCCTCGCATAATGTTGTGTCTATCAGCCTGGAATGGAACAATGTCGGTCTGCTGGATCAGGGAGTCGAGGCTCTCGCTGGAGCACTAGAAGTCGACAAGCGGTTGCTAACGCTCGACTTGCGCAACAACAACATCGGCCCCGAAGGCGCCAAAGCCCTTGCAAAAGCTCTGAGGTTCAACCGCACGCTGCGTCAGCTTGACTTGCGCTGGAATGAGATCGGGAATCCAGGCGTATTGGCATTTCGAGAAGCTCTGCAGAGCAACCATTCGCTTGTGACTCTGGAGCTCATGGGGAACAACAGCAGCCTCAAGCACGTGGATGAAATCGAGGTCTTACTAGCGCGGAATCGTGCTTTCACAGAGATGCCAGCGCCTTTGGCTGTTGACGCTTCGTGCCAGCCAGACGAGGATTCAACATCAAACAACGAAAGCCCCAAAGCTGCAGCAAATGACCAACTACTACTGCAAGTGCTTGCGGAAAAGGAGGAATTGGAGACGGAAGTGAGCCTAGGCAAGCGAGAGCGTCAAAAGATGGTAAGGTGGGGTGCTCCAGTAAGCTGCACATACATGTATCGACTTAACTTTCGTGGTCTGTCAATTATTTCTAGGCCGAGAAGGCAGAGGAGCTCGAGATGCAGTTGCAACAGACCCGGAAGGACGCAGACATGGCCAAGGAAGATCGAGATCGTTATCAACAACGTGAGATCGACGCGAAGCGAGATGTCCACGAGCTGAGGATGCAGCTTGATGAGCTCGAAAATCGCAGGAAGCTGGAGTTTGAAGAGTACCGGTCTGCACGAACTGCTCTAGAGCGTGAGAAAAAATCGCAGGAAGCTGGAGTTTGAAGAGTACCGGTCTGCACGAACTGCTCTAGAGCGTGAGAATGGAGTCATTCGAGAGAAAACGGGGCATATGGAGGCCCTGCGCAGCAAGGAAGCGGAGCAAAAAGACAAGCAGATATCCCTGCTGGAAGAGGCCAAGTATGCGCTCGACAACGAAATGCACCGCGCTTCTCTTTCGATCAGGTGAGCCGACTTCATGCTCCCGTACTTTGCTCGTTACTTCGCATTGTAGTGGCTCTGATACTTGTGTGCTTTTCAGGGCGCAACAGGATGAAATTGGAAAGCTACAGAAGCAGCTACTGGACGCACAGCAAGAATATGCTCGAAAGGAAGCAAAGTTGCTCTCTGAGCACGAAGGAAGCTTGAGCGCAGCCCAGCGGCAACACGAAATGGTTGTTGGTTCACTGCAGACGCAGCTCAGCTATAATTCGACGCAACTCGAGACAAGCGAGCGAAGTATCCGTGAACTCAAGGAGAAGCACGAGTCTCTGCAAGCCAAGCTGCTACAGACACAGGTTGATCATGAAAAGGCTATCGGAGACCTGAAGCAGCAGTGGGAGGCGGAAGTGGAGGAGCGCATCCAGCGCTCAGTTGGCTCCGTGGAGGCCCAAGTAGCCGCGGTGAAGAAGGCGCGGCAGCATCTCGAGCGCGAGGTGGAGAAGCACCTCGAGACTATCATCCAGCTCCGCCAGGACAGTGTGTCACTGCAGCAAGCCAAGGATGCAGCTCAAAGAGAGCTCAATACCACAACGGAGGCGCAGTCCAAGGCGCTGCAGGAGAAGCAAACGCAGCTGGCTACGGCGATGAGCGAGAGAGCGCGATGCGAGGAGAAGCTGCAGCTTCAATTGCGGAAGATGGAGGAGCAGGACGCCAGGCTCGTGCAGATGCAGGCAACATTCGACGAACGAATGCAGGCCCTGACCGCCAGCGCAAAGGTCGCGGCCGAGGAAAGTGCCGCCGCCTTGAAGGAGAAGGCAGGAGCGGTCGCGGCGCTGGAGGCCCAGGTGCTGCAGCTGGAGCGGGAGCTGTCCGCCCAGAACCACGAGCACGAGCGTCGCATCGATGACCTGGCGGAATCCTTTGGACGTTTCGTGCAGGAGCAGATCGCCGCGGAGCGAGAACGCCGCAAGAAACGGCCCGCCGACGCGAGGTCCGACGCCTAGCTGGCACCGGAGCAATCGTACCGAGGCTGCGGTTGCCACAGCTGCCCTCGCAGGAGTTCAGTGTGGTCAAGAGTTCGGACTCCGCATGGTAACTGCGGGTAAAATGAATCACGGGGCAATGAATGGCACAAGCGCTGCGATATAGGCGTTCACTTGACCATGTTGAAGTGATTTCAATGAGACAATATGATTGGCAGTTTCCATTGGACGGTCTCTGATTGGCAGTTTTCCATCACAGTGGCATGGGCCGAAAATCGAATTTTTGTCGCACCATATGGTCTGGACGCATCAACCCAAGGGTCAGCCATCAGTCACTGTAAAATCATTTGTCGCACCATATGGTCTGGACGCATCAACCCAAGGGTCAGCCATCAGTCACTGTAAAATCAATTATTGAAGGTAAATCGGTTATTGCAGTGCAAAATGACAGATAAAAGGACAATTAGAAGTATTAAGTGTACGAAGCCATGCGTTGATAGAGAAGGCGTATCTTTGCTCGGCGCGATTTGGATTTCAAAATGGGGCCTTCTGATTGGCGCGTTTGAATCCGCCCAGTTGAAGCCGCTGCGGGCCAAACGTTTCGCGCCGCAGTCCAGAACGTACCAGGCACCACGTAGTTGCCCGCGCTGCGACGTCCTGCACCGGGCCAGCGAGTGCCGGAGGGGATAACCGACGCCTGAAGCACGGCACGCCGGAGCCGCACGCCACCACAGCACGGTGCCAACCGCTGCCAGTTCCGCTTTGTCCCCGGAGGGCTCACGCGAACGAGACTGTCCACCGAGATCTGGTAACGCTCGCGGCGGTCGCCCACCGAAATACAATGGAGGGCTCATGCAGCAGCAGCAGCAGCAGCAGCGTGCAAACGCTCATCGATCAGTTCGAACTTATGGCGCAGGCTAACGCAGTGCCGGCCGCTCCGCGCTCGTGGTCCGTAGCCGGATCCAAGAGGGCTGCACTTCCACCGCAGCCAAAGTCAGATAACTCCCCGATCAAGGAGATCATTGACCGCCTGAACACGCAGCGCGTTCGTGCGCGGTCTGAGCCCGTTCAGATGCTGTGCAAGCCAGAGGAGACCCACGAGGTTGCCGAGCCTGCCGAAGAGCAATCGCCAGAGGAGGGAGTAGAGAGCAAGCCAGCGGCGCCGACCAAGCCAGCGACGCCGACCAAGCCAGCTGTCTACAAGAGCCTCACCGTCAAGACCCTGCAGTCTGGCGACGAGGATGACGCCAAGACTCTCAACTCGTATGATGGCGAAAGCGATGCGTACTCAACGACGCCCACCAAGTCCACGCGCTACTCGATCGTACCTAGCAGCCCGTCCTCGTTCTCGACGGCTTCTACAGGCTCGCTGGACTCTCTCCTCAGCTCGCTGGACATGTTCCTGCCCGAGTTCATTCAGGAATCAGGCGAGACCAGTTCAGAGACGTCCAAGATTGTCAAGCCCACCGTCTATCGCTCAAGACGCTCATCTCTGCCGGAAAACCTGCAGTCGAAAACCACCTCCAAGCTGATCCCACCGACTGCGTACCGGCGAGCATCGCTCACCGGGAAGTCATCTTCGTCAACGAAGGAGACCGGAATCCCTGCAGTCCCCAAGCCGCGTCGCTCCTCTCTCTACACGACCAAAACCGCTGCACCGGTGGCCTCGACGCCGGCGAGGCCTCGTCGCGCTTCACTCTCAGGCACGATGGCGCCACCTGCCGTCAAGTCAACGCGCCGTTTCTCGGAATCAGCCCGCGGAGCCCAGTCCGTGGTTACGTCTCCTCGAGCGAGGAGCTCGCGGGGCCCAGCCCGTGGTTACGTCTCCTCGAGCGAGGACCCGCTCGAACTCGACGTACGTGCCGAGATATATGGACTACGACAGCTCGCCACGTTTTGCGGCCACGAAGGCCCGGAACCTGGAGCGGCGCCGTCAGCTGGAAGAGCGCAATCGCAACCTGGCCGCCGACAAGGGCAAGCAAACGCACATCGCACGCAAAACCCCTCGTAGACCGCGCACGCCGGAGTGGCAGGGCCGCCTAGACCAAGTTCGCTCGCGTTTGTTCGACTCGAAGGAGGACAACAAGTCGCGCGCACCCAAAGCTACAACACCTCGAAGGCACTCGACTTCCAGTCGCGTCTAAAGGTTTTGATGCTGGTGCTGCGGCGCTCGTGTCCTCTGCGTATCATCTCGCTTAGTTGAGCTGCATGTCTTCCTGTCTACGCGAGCGCCGCATAACTTATACCATAAACTTAGTAGATTTGTACACACCACGTCTTGCTTCTTGTTGCAGTGCATGAACTCTCCAGAGTGATGGTCCCATACTTGAACTTTTCAGGTGCTGCGTGTTGATTGGACCAGAGCACGCAAAACGTGGGGCCCCCGTTCTTTGACACAAAGACAAGGAAGGACAAGCCGTTCGTGTGCATTGCTCGTCCTGCCCGTTTCGCCGACATGGCTGCTCCAGGCTTCATGCCCACCGGCTACAGCCTGGCTGCGAGCTACTACTGCCTCAATGCAAGCGGCGAGGTCGCCGACGTGGCCACTCCGGAGCTCCAGGAGCAGACGCCGACTGAGGTCATTGACAAGGCCCCCGATTCCGAGCAAGCTTCTGGCGATACAGTGCAAGTGCCGCGTATGGGTCTGAGTGAACTCAACTGGAAAAACCGCACGCGGTTCCTGGAGATGATGCAGCGCCACTCGTTCGTGGTGCTGACGGACCTGGGCGAGACGCTGGAGCAGACGCACGACCAAGTGCTGCAGGACTTCGAGACGTTCTTTACCAGCGACGACGAGGACTGGAAGAACGGATGCACCAGCAAGCACATTTACCGCAATGAGCAGGGCAAGCCGTTCTGGTACTGCGGCTACGAACACACCAGTGTGCGTGACTGTTTCCGCGTGGCTTGCGGGGATATGTCGCGGCTGGTGTGGCCTTCTCTCGAATTCAAGGACCACTGGCTCTCGCTGCAGCGGCGTATGCAGCGCATTTGCGACCGCGCGCTGAGCCTCACTATGGGCTACGACATCGAGCCGAGCCACAAACGCTCGGATAAGGACTTCTCCGTTTGCTACGGCCTCCACTACCCGAACATCAAAGGCAGCGGCCAATCCGAGACTGAGAATGTGTTTGAGCACATCGACCCCAGTTTGTATGTGGTGGAACCTGTGCCCAGTGTCGAGGGGTTGGATGTGTACGACCCGCACTCTAAGCAGTGGCTCAAGGCGGAGAAGGTGTGCGTCCCGGGTAAAGAGATTGTGCTCTTCTGTGGCCACGCCCTGAATCGAGCCACGGAAGGCCGTATTCCAGGAACCCTGCACCGTGTTCGACGCACCCCAGACAAAAGATTCTGCATCATCTACGAACAGAAATACGAAGAATACTTTCTTTGAGTCTACCGGAACTAGCTGGTGGTACATACTTAGTAATGAGCTATTACGTGTTATCAGACAACCTATGCTAGAGATTCACCTAGATTTTTGTTTTCGTTCAGCGCGTTATCAAGACTTCTAAGGAAGTGCAGTACTTCAAATTATCTGTACCAAGAAAGAGTCGATGCACCATGATGGAGCTCTGGAAGTGCAATGTAGTTTGTATGCTTAGTCGTAATCTGTACTACGAACCCACGCAGTGCAGATCCAGCACGGCCTCCAGATGATAGTGTAGGGGCTATCAGCTTCAACCATTTTGAAGTTTATGCTAGGTATCTCGTTACTTGTACTTGTGTATGAGTGATTCTAAAGGACAGACACCACACAGGACTGGAACGGGAAGGACAAATCACATACCAAGTTGTGGTATGCAGTGGACCGTCGAGTGGCCGAATTCGATTTGTCATTCTCGATTTTGCGTCGTCCTGAAGAAGTGAAGATCATATCTCGTCTTACGAAGGTTTACACTGCGAATGTTTTCCATAGAATCGTTCGTGAAGCTGGGCTGGGTGTCCCTCTTAGCTTTTCAACCCTCATCGGCCACTTCCTACAAGATTTCGGTGACATCAACTACGCTGGTTGAATCCTGGGAGGGATGGGGAACCTCGCTTTCCTAGTGGGCCAACGTGTTTGGGGACCGTAAAGACATAGCCGACGTTTTATCACGAACATGACGTCGGTCTCGATCGACAGTGCTGCAGCGGACATCCCCGCGCTTGATTTTAAAATCGCGCGCTTCAATATCGGCGGGTCCGGATTTGGGGACCGTAAAGACATAGCCGACGTTTTATCACGAACATGACGTCGGTCTCGATCGACGGTGCTGCAGCGGACATCCCCGCGCTTGATTTTAAAATCGCGCGCTTCAATATCGGCGGGTCCGGCAATAACGTCATCGATGACAGCGGGACTGAGATTGCGATGAAGGTCTCGGAAAAGATGCCTGCATTCAAGGCGATCGAGTCATTTTGGCTGAATTGGGCCAGCACCGACAAAACTTCGTCAAGCTGGAACTGGGACGCGGATGGTGCGATGCTTGGCCTGGCGTCCAAGCGTGGTGCTGACGTCTTCGAGGCTTATTCGAACTCGCCACCGTGGTGGATGACAAGTAACCATGCTACTGCCGGTGGAGACGATGGCGCAGCTGACAACTTGCGGACCGAGTACTTCGATAAGTTTGCCTTGTATCTGGCCACGGTTGTGAGCTAGGCGAAGAAGGACTGGGGGATCGAGTTCAAGTATGTTGCCCCCTTCAACGAGGCTAACAGCAAGGCGTGGACGTTTCCGGAATCACAGGAAGCATGTCATTTGGGAATCAAAACGCAGAGCGACATTTTGACACTTTTGCGGGCGCAGCTGAACAAGCTTGACTTGCAAGGAGTTATCATTGCAGGAGCCGAAGAAAAGAACCCGGATGATTCACTTTTCGTACTCACCAACATGGTACCCAAAGAGTTGCCAGGAGTTGATGTCATGGGTAAGGTGAATCCCCATTGTTCCGATGGACTAGCCCCATACGCCGGTGATAACCGTGACAAGCTGCAACTTGCGGCCATGCCTTGCAGCCTGCAAGGCATGGCCTCGTCAGTGCGTAAAACGATGGAAATCTGGGATTCCATGCACGCCGACGAGGATGCTACCGAACTCACCATGGCGGAGACGATTTCTCGAGACATAAACGAACTGGGGGCATCAGCCTTTGTGTACAGACAAGCACTCGACAGTGGAGCCGTGGGCCTCATCCAGTCGAATCCGGGGGACATGTGGATCGGTAAAGCTAACCCGAAGTACTACGTAATGGCCCACTACTCGCGCCATATCCGCGCAGGGATAACTATTCTCAAGTTCGATGATCCGAACACTCTTATCCCGGGGTCATCGTCGTACGCCTTGGACAAGTACTCGAACTTTTCCGATCAATATCTGGACGACTGAGACCAACTCAACTACGGGGGCAACCTACAAAACCTCCAGTCTCGATATCATGTTTGTCCAGAGCGCCAGATTCACCGCGGATCTTCCAGCTCAATTCATCACGACGCTGGAGATTGTGGGTGCTGAATTGAGTGGCACGGTATCTGTCTAGGCGATTGATTACCAGTGCCGGATGAGAATACGAAGAATCTGCAAGTTTTGCCTACATTCCCTGTTGTCGTGTCAGCGTTGAACCTTCACAACGCTCCATTTTGCAGGCCGAACGCAACATGAACCTGTGGTAATAACGATCTTTCGCATTGACGTAGCAGAGGAGTGGAAGTGAAGAGAGTTCGCACCTCCGACTAAACGGCAACAACTCCACTTCTCGAGCATTCAAATCAATGTATATCGTCGCTGGAAGTTGGTTGATCTACACCCCGTTACGGCTTCTTGACCACACTGACGAATCCACTAGCAGCAGAAAAATACTTTTTGTTTGCCTCAGCAACACGTGCCTTTGCAGCCTCGGGGTTCATGAGCTCAATGCCCTGCACAGGTGTGAAGGCAAGACTCGACGCCAGTCCAGAAAGTGGCGGTTTGCTGGCAGAGGATGCAGCAAAGTTTGCAGCGCGCAACTTTTTGGTCGACTGCTTTTGCTCCTTGCGCATAATACGCAAATTGCCTGACCCTTCCTGGCCAAGACGGCCGGTCGTAATTCCCATGGCGTTGTCACCATACTCTTCGTCAGCGGTTGCAAAAGACTGACGGTTCATTTCACGCCGCACATCTGTCATTTGCAGCCGCTCCTTCATCTTGCGGTAGCGCTTGCCACCACGCTTCCGGCGCGGCTTCTCGTCGGGAATGGGCAGCGCCTTCTTAGTCTTAGCCTTCTGCGGCTCCTGCCACTTCTCCATCTTCCCAACAAGCTCGGTGCGGAAGCGCGCGCCCACTAGGCCCTCCGTATCATTTTGGCGAGGCTGGCTATCGACGCGTGCCATCAAGGCTAGCTTACCAGCTACAGCCCGGCACGCCTTCATCCGCAAGTATGGAGGCACACTCTGCACGAGATCGCAAAAGAACAGGACACCCGTATGTTTCAACGCCGCAGCCGAGGAAAACCCACTGAGCACCTTCTTCTCCTGCCCCAGAACCTGCAAGTTGCACGACGGAATACGTGCAAGCTGCGCCACACCACCAGCAAGTCCAATGAGCTGCGCCGCAATACGTGTGCCCACCAGTTGCGACACGTTCGGAGCCAAGTACTTCATTCGGCTCTCCACGAAGCGCAGGATCATATTCTTGTCCTTATCCAGCGACAGCAACTCGTCGCAAGCTTCCATGCACGTCTTCAAGTCCTCGGGCTCCAACGGTTTGCCACTAGTGCCTGAGCCAGTAACGGAGATTCCAATCACCGCCGAGCTGGGCAGCAACTTGGGCAACTCCTCCACCACTGTCAGGTCCATCTCGTTGCCAATGACCTTGACCACGCGAGCGTAGTCCAGAGCATTGGGCACCAGCGAGTCCAGCTCCGGGAACTTGGCGGCGTAAATCTCGGCGATGAATCGGTGCAATGCCTCGATCTCGTCGTCGATCTGCACCATCAGGTCGTTGGACGTCACCACCAGTTCGTACTCAGCGCTGCCTTCCTCCAGCGGCTGGGGCTTGGCTGAGGACGCCGACGCGGCGGCGGCGTCGTCCACATCCACGTACTGCTGGATCTTTTGTACGTGTGCCAAGTACTTGGGCGAACGCTTAAGCGACGCGACGGCCGCCACGCCTCGCTGCTTCACACTGGAGCGCAGCGACTCTGCGAGGATCTCGGTCTTCTCCTCTGCGACCTCCTGCTCTGTGTCGGGGCGCTTACGCTTGGCGGCGCGTGACTGGCTGGCGGCGGAGGCCTCGGGCATCTGCGCGTCGCCGTCATCGTCGTCGTCGTCGTCTTCAGCCTCTACGCCAGCGACTGATGCGGCTCCCGGCTCGGACGAGGTCGTCGGCGTCTCCTCCTCGTCGCTGCTGCCCCCGCTGAGCTCGTCCAGGTCCTCCAGGAATGAGTCTGCGAGCGTCGACATGGTCTCCAGTTCTTGTCTGCCAGAAATTCAATTGAAAACAATTATTGCTTTGCCAGAGAAGTCAACTATCGTACTGCATAAAGATCGGAGATCTTGCCAGATCTATGGAAAGAAGCGGTTTCAATATGCAATGTAACAGTTGTATCCATATGCATACAAACGCCAAGTGGTTTCGTCTCCATTGGTGCCGCGGCGTTTAACCCTTTTAACTTTCTGAAGCTGGCAGTTCAGCATTCCCATCCTGCCACGCACGCGACCAAGTCAACAGCCAGACCAGAGCGGAAGAACATGCCGGGCCAAGAATCCAACACCAGCAGCAGCAACAACTGGCGCCGCAAGACGCCCGCCACGGAACGCAAGAACAGCGACGCCGAGCACAAGAAGAAGAAGCCGCGTCGTGGCGGCCGCCGCAACAACAACAAGAACGCCAATGGCAACGCTAATGGCCAGGCCGCCGCGCCGCCGGCCCCTGTTGCTGCTTCCCCTGTGAAGCAGGAGGCTGCGCCCGTGCAGGCCTCCAAGCCCACGAACCTGGACTACCTGTCGGATGTCCTGTTCGCGTCGCTGGACATCTCGGCCAAGACCAAGCGCGCCATCGTCGAGGACCTCAAGTACGAGCGTCTCACCAACGTGCAGAACGAGACGTTCCCGCTTATTGTGGAGGGCAAGGACGTGCTGGCTAAGGCCAAGACGGGCAACGGCAAGACTATCGCCTTCTTGCTGCCGGTTATCGAGAACATGGTGAAGGAGGGACGTCGCTCTGGTGTCATCCCGACCCTGGCCATCTCGCCGACGCGTGAGCTGGCGCTGCAGATCGCGACGGAGGCCAAGCGCCTTACCAAGTTCCACGACCTCAAGGTTGCTTGCTTCGTGGGCGGTGCCAACATCAAGAAGGACGAGCGCACGCTCACCAGCAGCGACCCGAT
>JAIKVH010000295.1:2457-16424 GCA_024679275.1 Phytophthora niederhauseri
TGCTTTTGGGGACGTCGTCAAATGTACGGTTTACTGTACGTTAGAGGTCGGCCCACCAGCAACTCGACTCGAGCTGCTCAGCTAGTAGTAGTCATATTAGTACCATCGATATATCACTACTAATAGATATATACTATTGTCAGAATTTGGATAATAGTAGTAGTATGACTACTAGCCAAAATTCCCACTACTACCAAACCCTGGGTCTGCGTCCGCAACGGATCCATTGGATTGGCGAGGGATCCGTTATGATTTACTGTACGTTAGAGGTCGGCCCACCAGCAACTCGACTCGAGCTGCTCAGCTAGTAGTAGTCATATTAGTACCATCGATATATTACTACTAATAGATATATACTATTGTCAGAATTTGGATAATAGTAGTAGTATGACTACTAGCCAAAATTCCCACTACTACCAAACCCTGGGTCTGCGTCCGCAACGGATCCATTGGATTGGCGAGGGATCCGTTATGGGTTGAAGTGGAACCCCCCAGCTGCAGTAACGGCGTGGTTGTGCTGGACCTGATGGCCATGAGCTGCAGAACATGGTCGTTGATGTCGATTGACACTAGAGTGTGTTTCATGAAAGTGGCGGTTGGATGACAAACTTATCTGGTGGTCGACTGCTCTTACAGGCAGGGTTGCCGAATATTGCATTGTTATCTATTGCAAGCAAGAAGAGAGAATAGATAATTGCCCGAGCACGTCGGGCGCAGTAGCCATCGCCAAAAGCTCTTGCGCTTGCGCTAGCGAGCTCATTGCCGCCATCTCGTGGGTGCCGCTCCCACTGCTGCTCGCAGCGTCGACCAGGGCATGGAACTTGCCAATGTGCGGCTTGAGGTGCGGGTTCTGCGACAGCTCCTCCTTCAGCAGCAGCTTGGGTGAGACGCCCTCCAACTTTCTCCGCGCAATTGCAATCTTGACATCGGGCAGCCACGCTGTGGCAGCGGTGGCGCCAGCAGGGGTGGCACTCAACTTCTTGCTGGAACGAGACGCCCGCGTGGGGGTAAGCTCCTCCACGTCCTCCATGTCGACGTCACTGTCCTGCAGGGTTGACCGATCATCGCCCTCCGATGCCTCAAATAGCGCCTTCTGGTGCGTCGTGGTGGACTGCTGCCAATCCAGCAGAGGCTCGTGCAGGAAGACGTTCATCACGCTCTCCACGACCTGCCGCTTCGCGCGCAGCGCTTCGAACACTGCCTGCATCTCCTGAGCTAGAAGATTCGCACCATCGTACGGCTGGAAAACAAAGTCCATCTGCCTCGTGTACCGGAAGGGGATCAGCTCGGGGACAGGAAGGATGCTTGCGCCAGCACCAAAACTCACGCCAAAGTCGATTCCGATCACACGGCCGTTCGAAAGGTCAAATAAAAAGTTATCCAGGTGGCGATCCCCGATGCCGAGCACGTAGGAGCACGCGTTGAACACAGCCAGAGACTTTAGAAAGTGATCGCGAACCAGCAAGAACGCCTCGAAGTTGGATCCCAACCCCAGCAGTTGACGCCGCAATAGATCCCCTGGGATCATCGCCTGAACCTTTGCGAACTGGTCTATCACGTCCTTCGAGCGAGGAGCGACAACCTTCGCACTGAAGCTCGGGCCGCGCTGTTTCAGGAGAAATGATTCGTACGCCTTAGCTGCCGTGGTGTTGAACAGTTCCAGCTTCTGCCTCTTGTTGCTCTTGAGATCCGTACAACGCTCGTCGATTTGGAGTTGCTCTTCGATAACTCCTTTCAACGTCGACGTACCACTAACCCACTCGAGAATTCCGATCTCCTGAGTCATGGGGATCACGTCGTAGGTAGTAAGAGAGAGTCTCTGATCACGGCACCGTGGGTCTGCCTGAAGAATTTGGTTCATCACACCGAAGAGCTGTTCGATTCTTTGATCGAGGCGCAAGTCCTCGCCGCCCTTGACTAGAAAAGTGTAGTCTTTCTCGTCACTGCAGTGAAGCGTCAACCTCTTCGGCAACTGCTTCGAGGCCAGCACCCCAAGCATCGAGTCAAAGCTCAAAATTCGTACATGTGTAGACGGATCTGGCAGGCCCCAAGCTGTGACACGAAAGAAAAAACAAATACCATTACGTGAGTGTGCCAGTACATAACCCCAAATCCCCACCTGCATACTTACACGCCGTGTACTGTCCTGGGAGTTCCAGCGAGCAGCTGGAATGATCAAACTCCTCGAGCCATTCCGCAAAATCTCCGAGGTGTGCCTTCATGTCTTTCGTGATTCCAAACCTGCCCGGGGTAACGCTGAAGTGGTTCATGATCCACTCCCGAGCGCTGTTGACCGTTTTCGCAGTCATCTTACTGCCATCTTTGCCCATTATTTTCTCAACGTCTCTCTTGGCTTTCCGGCTCCAGTCGCGATTGTAGCGGCCGATCTGGGCTCCGAGTAGTGCACGATCAGGTGAAAAACAGTCATTCCACAGGAGTTCTACTTTGTGCCGTGCATCTGCCGTTCGATTGTCTTCTAAGAGCTTGGCAATCTCTCGTAGACCCTCTTTTAACCGAATTTCAGGGTGGTGGATTCTGCACAGCTCAAACAATAGTTAGTTTGTTATAGCATTGGATACCTTCGTAAGAAGCAAGACGTACAATCGTAACGCCGCGACGAATTTCTCCATCACTGGATTGGCGAGCAGAACCTCCAGGCGATGCAAATTTACTTTGAATGAGTCCAAAGAAGACTTGCACGTAACCATGAAGTCATAAAAAAGTGCCACTGGGTATTTTTCGGCCATCTACGAGAACAGCAACGAAGATTACAACGAGAACTACACGTATTAAAGAGATGGTTGAACGTACCTTCTCCAAAATCAAAACGATCGTTCCACCGACCGGCCCGTTCAGCAAAGCCATGAGTTGAGCCGACCACTGCAGGCATGTCCACAGAGGGACCTTTGTGATAACATACTGCTCAAATTCAGCCACAATGTCCGGGTAAGGCGCTATCACATCGCATATTTGAGGGAAGTAGTGTGCGCATTCACGATCTCCAGCAGCCATGCCTCCTAGAACATTTTCAGCCAGGAGCTTCACCAAAACTTTTCTGTCGGCAAGCTGGCTGAGCTTCTCCATCTTCCGCTTGAATAGCAAGTCGTTCAAAAACTCGATGAAGGTTAACCGGCACCTCAAAAATGCAGTTGACGCTTGTTCATCTTGTTTTCCTTGCGAACTGGTCGTTTCGTTGATGCGCTCACAGGAAACCTTGAACATGTCGAGCGAGCGAGAAAAATATTCTTCTTTCAGGCTTTCGTCAACATCATTAATGGCATAAAATTCTGCGGCGCTGGCAAATGCCTTTGCCTCCAAGTAGCCCATGGCTACTTGATCATTTTCACTTGCAGTTTCCATCATGTTCATGATCTCCACGTTGTCAAACATTTTCGTGGCTGTCTCGTAGTATCTTGTGATTAACTTGATCGAGGTTGGATTCAAGCCGTCCTTGCCGGATTGGTGTTCTTGTCGATCAACCAACTTCAGCACGTGTGAAATGAACACCTCAACCATCTGCACACTAAGCTTAGGGAGTTGGTGAGTGTTGCACAGCTCGCGGTAGCTCTTGAGCATTTTCGATGCCAGAGCTAAAATGTTGCATGAAATGGCTGCATTGGCGTATTGCAGCATAACATTGCTCTTGATCCCTAGAACAGCTGATCGTAGCTCGTCTGACAAAGTGCCTTGGGCGTGTCCATAATCCAGCAGAAGGCCAACGATGGTATTCTGGACCATTGTGTGCTGAGACCACAGAACCATGCCGTCCTCTCCTGTAGAAGGTGGTGATCTCCTCCACGCATCGATGAAACCCATAATATCAACCTGCTCCGTCTTGTGCGGATTTTGGTAATCACCATCGAAGCGTAGCAATACTTCATCAATCTCCACCATTGATGACAGAGACTGCATCAGCTCCAAACGAGAGGATGACGCCATCGAGCTAGTCTCTCTCCATACTTTCAGGAAGCTACTGTAAAAGTTCTCGATACTGACACGCGCCTGGTTCTTGTCACCCACCGAAAGGTACGCCATACAAACTTCAACCGGGAATTTCGACTGGACAAGCCCGTGCTTCATCGAATCGTGGGTTGCCTTCTCAACAAAGCTGCGAAGATCTTCCACCATGTTCCCACTTCGCTTAGCCTCCGCGAGACCTAAGCAGGAACGCATGTAATGTCCGACACCTTGCTCTTGATATGGCGCACGCTGCTTCCACAAAAACTCGCTGTCGTTCTTAACCAAATCGGAAATCTCGCTGATCAATGCGTCCCAGTTGTTTAAGGTTTCCAGGCAGTTTAATTGCTGCCAACGGCATCGCGTGGCATCCGTCTCAGTCGCAAGAGAGTTTCCGCCGTCGAGAATGTCCAATTGTGAATCCAACATACTTTCCGCTTTCTTATACGACGCGATGGCAAGCGGGAGGTCTCCAGATAGTTGTGCTTGGAGAGCAAGCTTAGACTCGTCTGTTGTGGCGCATGCCATGGACAGCGCGATCAGAAAGTTCCGCTTGTGCACCGTGCTCAACAGCTTGTGGAGAAGATCCCAACTCGTGACCGATTCCTCCGACCCTAGATTCGGGTCCAGACCATTATGCTGAATGCCATAAATCAACTGTTCTTCCAGTGCCAACTCACTGAGGTGATACTTTCCACTGGACAGACCCGCTTCCCCAATAGCCTTTGCTGGAATAACCAGTTTTTCGCAAAGATTAGGGCTTCTGATAATACTGGCGAAGTATGCTGATATGATACAGCCGCTGTATACCGGGGATGCCTTGGAGAGGGTCAACGTCTTCTCGAGTCTATCCGCTAGCTCTGGGGTGTTTCCAGACTGTTCAAAGTGCGGGGTTGCCACAATCGATGAGAACAGAGCACCGAACACGAGACTTGATGTTTCGACGTGGACTTCGCAGAGTGCTATGATGGGATCCACAATATCTTGCTGCGAAATCTGAATGTCTGGAAACTCACCGACGCGGTACTTCCTCTTAATTGATACGCGGGCCTGGCGCTCTTTTCGCTCTCGGGTCACCCGAGCCTCTTCTTGCTTCTTTTGCAGAGCATACTGGTCTTGAAAATGGCGCTTTGAAGCCTTCTTGTCATAACTCGACGGGTCTTTCACGGACGCTGCAGTAGCGCGTTGTTTAGAAAAGCGTCTTCTTCCAGGTCTCTGCTGTAAAGCTTCCACTTCCCCAAAGCTTTGACTGTCGTTTGGTGTTAATGCTGCTGCAGATGAATTGCACAGGCGACAGTAAAATAGCTTAGAAACCTATAACCTTCCGTAAGAGAATACATGTGCTTACCTGAAGCGTGCGAATTGGAGGTAAACAACTGGGACTGCAACGTGCTACCTATTGATCCTCCACCTTGCGATGAAAAACAGTGCGCAGTATTGTTGTTTTGCTGCGTTGAACCTTGTCGAACACTGAATGTGTCGGCTTCCACAGAAAACAGCGGTGTCATTGACTGCGCTGTCGACTCCCAAGTCGCATCAACGCTGGTTTCTGTATACTCGCCACCGCCTAACGCACTTGGGAACAACGGTCGTCCAAACGCATCGGTCTCTTTCGACATCCCAACAAGCAAATTCGTCGCATACAGCACCCATTTCTCGTCAAACTCTTGGGAGTACAAAGAGCCGAAGACCGCGAGTAGCCGGTCACTACAAGAGTTTTTCATAAACTCCGAATTGTTCCAGTACTCAAATGCTTCTTTTCTGAGAAGTTCGTCTGGGTCACACAGTCCGCGGAGTAAAGATGCTTTCAGTCGAGTTTTCACCTGAGATGACACATCCCTTTCGTACAGCTTCTTGGCCACGTTAAATAACATCCCGCGACATTCTGGAAGTTCGTGCGTTTCGTAATATCTAAGCATGCCAAGACCACCGTCGGATGTGTTGGCTACCAATCGTTCGATTTCGGGTATAGTCAACTGGTCCAAAAGGCACGACACAGCTCGAAGAGTTCTTTGTTGTACTCCAGCGTGCCGGTGTGTCACAAAGCGTCCAAGAACAGACTGCACATGAGCATATATATCGTTGGCAACATGCTCGTTCGCTGCTGCGTTAGTCAAAGATTCGGCCGCCAGCAAAGCCCAGGCATCCACCGAAACAGACTTGGGCAGCACGAACGACAAACGTTGAAGCATCATCGAGTCAATCATTTCAGGATGATGCATCGACGCATTGCGTAGTAGTGCCAGAAAGCGGCCAAAGTCTTCATCGTTGTAGGAGCCGATGATTAAGTTTGTCAACTTGCACATGAACTCGTCGCCTTGTAAAGGATTTGCACTCTGCAGGTAGAGCCCACCGACCTCGGATGCCAGGGAGTACAGTGATGTAGTTCTGCTCTTCATCACCAACAAAATTCCATCTTCGATCGTTTGTTCTTCATCTTCGGATGTTAACGTGTCCGCTAGCCCAGCACTTAACAAAGCACTGACAATTTGGAGGGCAGTAAATTGCTTTGACGACTTCATTCTTCCATCATCATCATTCGAGTAGATGTACTTCTTGAGAAGATCCACCTCGATACCCACCAAATCCTTCCAAATCGCTAGCAAATTCGTTATCAACAGCAGATTGCTGTCCCGAATCATATTATTTCGATTTGGGCAGAGCCTGATTAGCTCGTTAATAAAGCGGTCAGCTGTGACCTTGGGAGGTGAGACCGCAATATCCTTCCAGCTATCCAGCATCAGATTACAGCAATCGCGCAAAAGGTAGCTGAATTCGGGAGTCTTTTGGCCACTAGTCGCGTCAAGAAGGGCTTCCATGACCGCAGGTAGCCATGACGATGCGTACATCTCAAACACGTCCGGGACATTCAGCACCACCTTACTCAAGTACAAGCGCACATTTAGAGCTGTTGAAGGGCTGACAAGCACATCAAATATCTTCTTCATCCAGCCAGGCATTGCCTTCTCTGCCCACGTAGTACCAAAGTCCGCTTTCATTTGCATCAGCACGCGCACCAGTGGAATCATGCAAGGGTGCCGGTTGAATTCATCTAGTTCGATCTCAACATTCTGATAATCAGCACTCATTTGATCAATATCCAAAGGCACAGTCATGACAGATGCTCCCATGGTGTCCGCGTCCATGCTCAAGCTGCTTGCCGTAAAGAATTGTAATGCTGCGGATCCATTTCGTTTTGGTTTGGAGTTTCCTGATACATTGGGATCACTGTGCGCTTGAAGTGAAACCGCAGACAAGCTTGAAAGAGGTACCGTAGCAAACTTCTCCGTCTCAGCTGGTAGCTCGTAACTATGCGAAAGGTCTAGGATATTGCTCCAAAGTGCTGGCTGGAACAGAATTTGGTCGAAGAACTTCTCTTGCTTTTGTGTCCGTGACACGGCGGTAAGCAGACAGCTGTAGGCTGCACAGCATGCCAAACGAATGAGCCCGTCGGTATCTCCGTATGCCTTGGTTACCACTTTGCTCGCACATTTGCACACCAGCATTGTAAATTCACGGCCCTTTCCGTTTTTGTGACCCAGAAAAGCCGAGTTAATGTCGGTCCGAACAACCTCGGGATCCATCAGCCGATACAGGACTTCAACCAAAGAAAACGCCACGAACACGCCTATGCGGCTCCCTCCGGTCGTGACCTCAGCCGAAGTCGAAATTAGGGCTGCAAGCACGCCAATAATGGTTGATTTCTTCGTTGTGCTCTCCATCAAATAAAACCGTTGTAATGTATCTCCAGTTTGACACTCAATCAGAGGCGTAAACACTTCTTCTAGCAGTGTTGTTCGAATTGAAACTTCTAGCGCAGGATCCAGCAACACATCCAAGAGGGTTCCCAATTGCAGTCGTACTCTGTCGCTGCTGTTTGAGACGCCAGAATCCACAGTACCTCCCAGCGAGATCGAGAATCTTGCCAGCATCTGCTTGATTTCAGCCCTGAAAAGGTGTCTATCAGCTTCCTTCAGGCTTGGGTAAATAATTTTAAGGTATGCAACTGAATTGCTTCGCTCAATAACACCCAATAGCTCTGAAAATAACAAGCGGAACACATCGAAATCCTTCGATCCACGAGAGACGTCTGTCGAGACGATCGGAAACTCGTCAAAAACGAACGCCACGAGACACTCAAGAATCGGACTTGAAGCCGGTTGTTCGCGTGCAACCAGTCTCGAAGTGGGCCCCATCAGAGACAACATCTGCAATATTTCAGCTTTCACTAGGTAGCTGCATCCACGCTCCTTGAGAAGAGAAATAATGGCATCCCGGACGTCCGGGATCGGCCCAATGCGCACGGCCCCGACCAGGTCTTCGGAGCACTGCTGGCACAGCTCCACAACATATCGGAGAACTCGCAGTAGTGACAGCGTCCGCTGCGTGTCCGCTTTGGCAGTCTCTAAATTCTTGATGAATTGCTTGATATTCACCACTAAGGTTTTAGTGAACGCATCCCATTCGCTCGACTTTGCTGGATAGACTTTAAAGCTGGTCACTTGATGCAGGACATCAGCCAGAACGTTGACCACGTAGTCATTTGTCAGTGACAATGAAACCAAGTCACTAGCGCACCGCTTCCACATAGCAAGTGTAGGAATGAAGTGAATCACATCGTTGAGTACTGGGCCGTATACTTGTCGATCAGCAGGGCTCACGAATATGTCAACAATTTTCCAGCCGCACGCAGCTGCAGCCTTCAGAGCCACAACTGCTAGGGCGTAGTTGTCAGGTAAGCACTGCCCATGCTGCATTGCCTCCTTTGCTACGAGAGCAAACGTCGTCGCGTGCTTGTCCGCTACGGGATGACTTATGATCTGAGCACTTAAAACCTGCGGAGCAAAATTATGACAAAAGGTTTAGAACAGGTTTCACCCGGGATCACTCCCAAGCTAAGACGGCTTACCTTGCTTCCAAATAAGGACAGCCTCTGGATGGTCTTTGCATGGTTGGCAAAAGTTTCATTGCTGTTCACGTCGGCAAGGCACGGTGATAAACTTGAAAGCAACGTGTCCACCGTTTCCTGCATTTGATGGGCCCACTCTTCGCTCCTTACCACAACGCCAGCACAGAAGTCTTCAATTTCGTCAAAAGAGCTTGCATCAGTTGCCCAATCATCATCACGATGCAGAAGTGTCTGGAGAAGTTTCTCAACCACAGCAGAACGGAAGCTCTGGTTATCCACGTCAGCAACATCCCGAAGAATTTCAGTGCCACTGCTCATAAAAGACTTGATACAGCTGCACAGCGATGCTAAAACCGATGCATATGCTGCAATCCAGTGCGACGGCATCAACGAGCCCTCCCAAGGATTTCCATGTTTTAAGAAATGCCCAATCGCCCATGATAGTATCTGCTGGCAGCTGCGTTCACTTGTATCCGCCGTGACATGCGTGTGCTTTCGCTTCATTTTTTCTTGCCGGGAATCCACCGAGCCGAGCTTAAAAATGTCCTCTGCCTTCGTCCCTAGTAACTTGACGCACCAAACGTAACTCTCAATGGACGCCGACAACTGTTCCAGCCACTCAAGTGACATACCGGGTAGCGCGTGAGCTAGTGAGCTCATCGGCGTTAGCACGACCTTAACAGAATCGTTGCCGTGCGTTGTTGACGCATAATGCTCGATCCATTCAGAACTCGACTTGTCAACCAACCCGCTGAATGACATGAAAAGCTGTCGACATAAACGTCGAAAGAGAACTTCACGCGCACCAACCTGCTGGAACAGCCAAATTGTCGTTTGCTGAAGGATGCTACCTCCTTCAAACGTAGCATCCTGTCGCGAGGTTGTCTTCCCTTTCCCTTTCAGAAAGAGTTGCGGGAAGCGACATATTCCACGTTCAATCTTCATCACAGCTTTCGAAATGACGTCCCGTGATACATCAGTCTTGTTCTGAGCATCAGAATGGCACAAGCGCACGGCATATAGAAGGTTCTTCAGGCACGGCATCGCAAACTTTGTTAGCACTGCTCCATCTTCGTCGTTTAAGGATCGAAGGAAATAGCTAATGGAGGCGGCGGCTCCACTGCGCTGCACAGCACCAGGATGGCGGCACAACGAAAAAACTCTCTCGAAGATTTCTTCGACCTTAACCTGAGCAGATGTATCTTCGAGGGCCCGTGAGAGGAGACTCGCAATGCTCCGAGCTGACATCGTACGGACAGCAGTCTCCGGATCCGATAAACTACAGGTCAACTCGTCCAGCATGCTTGCGTACTCGAACGGAAATGTGTCACTATTCGATGCAAACCAACGAAGCAACTGAAAAAGTAGTGGTTCGAATAGTGATCTGCAAATCTTCTCTGGGTCCGTAGCTAAACGCACAACTCGTGGAAATATCCCTCGCCACAGATCGTAAAATACTGTTTTCTTGCCCGCTGCATGTGGATGCGTCGTTGTTTTGCCACATAAATAACAAACCAATCCGTAGCTAAACGCACAACTCGTGGAAATATCCCTCGCCACAGATCGTAGAATACTGTTTTCTTGCCCGCTGCATGTGGATGCGTCGTTGTTTTGCCACATAAATAACAAACCAAAGCATGATAGCCTTCACTCGCACTTGCTTTCACGCGCCGGACGGAACTATTGGCTGCCAAGTCTCCGAGATGTGAGATGATAGGATCCATCGCCAGTGACAATGGTATCTCGCTAAGTTGAAGCTCCAACCGAAAGAATGGTGACGAAACACTTCCCATGCTACCACTAGCATTGGCAACCGAAGGAGGTTCGCTTATCATCAGCGATACTTTGCCGCCGCACTTTCCCAAAAGTAGCAAGATGCGGCGCTGTAGCTGAGCGAGGTCGGATTCTGCGCTAGGATCGGTAGTCAGTCTGCTTTTCCCGATTGCTTTCACCAAAGACACATCATCGCTGCTAAGCCCATCTTGATCAAGATATGCTGCGAGTAGCGGCACGACTTCCAAAATCGCTTCTTCCAGCTTGTCTGGGCAGTGCTTTTGCCAACGTTCCAATGCTCCAATAGCGACAATCGCAGCGGGGAGGTAGGATCTTCCGAGCTCCAAGATTGCTCCTACGACATCAACCAGAGTTTCAAGGGCTGTCAATCCTATTGGTGCTGACAAAACAAACTCAGCACTCGTCAAAAGCAATTCATCCTGGTAGAAGCGCGCTTGAGCACAAACCCGTTGAAGGAACCGCGTAAGGTCGTCACGAAACCGCGCCTGACGATCGGAGTCATAGCCGTCGAAATACGGTGTGGCTTCGAAGTCTTTTAGGTCATCAATGGCCGTAGCAAGAACTGTAGCAATTCGGTAAAAACTTGAAACCAGCGGCAACTTGGAAGCCAAAACAAACACTTGCTGCATAAGAGGAGAGATCTGTTTCACCAGCAACACCATGTCATTTTAATGCTTGGAAATAATACCCTCAAGCCTTTCATAACGACGTACCCAAGGGTGTAACAGCGACCTCGGTAATTTACCAAGAACTCTCTCAATAAACTCCGTCAGGTTGAGCATAATCGAGTGATCGCGTGGAACGATTGGCTGTGAACCAATGGAAGCAGAAATAATTAGCTCGAGGAACAATCATCCCTAACAAGCCGAACTTACCGTGTATCCAGTCGTATTTTTTCCGTTGTTGGTTGATTGCAGATCGAACTGGTAGGACAGATTAAGCTGGCTAATGATACCAACGACTTGCTTTACCGTCGAATCGAAAAGCATCGCTTGCAAAGATCTCCCGGCATCCGTAGGCTCCTTCATCTCAACGTCGTCGCTACTGGTAGATGTTTCTACCGATGTATCTGCAAGTACTTTGGTGCGGCGACGAAGCAAAGCCAACCAGAATCCTTCGTAATCGTACAGAAGGTTTGTCACCAACTCGCCTGTGTCGGGATGATAAATAACCTGCAGTGCATAGAACAAAATTCAGACAGTCAGGACATTTCTTAAATTGTCCTACTTTAGTAAGATTAGTCCTCACCGTTTGGTCTGGGTCCGTGACGTTCGAGATGCTCAGCATTAATGTGTGAAGTATAAATCGATCAACGAGCGAATCAACCACCGTCCACTTTGACAATGCGGTAAATACCACGATAACCGACTTGTAAACCACAACTTTCGACTTCCAAAGGCACTGAGGATATGCTGCCATTAGATGGCATAACACGTCCCCTACGAACTTGACGTAGCCTTGATCTAGTGGAACATCACAACGCTTTACGACAGCAAAGTATGTGCCAAATGTCAATGTTGAAATGTATCCTCAATTGTGCTGGCAGTATATAAGCAACAAAGCATCGTACCTCTTGAACGAAATGTCCAACGCATTGCACGTACTGGGAAACAAGTGGCCATCTCCACGCTGTTGCCTTCCCATCCAGTGCCAATAGTGTCTCGCCAAACGTTTTTAGCTTCTCTTCAATCTTGCTGTAACCTTTCGGTCCAAGATATACGTAGATCGATCGAGCGAGCCACCCAAGACATTGAACTGCGAATGCCATCATCGTCGTACCAGCGGCAGGATCACTCACAACCGGTAGGACCTCTTTCAAAATCTTGTTCAAGCACTTCTTCCGCGTGTCGTCTTTTGACCTCGCCAAGTACGCATCCAAGGCTTGAAAAACTGCATTCGAGCACGCGAACGCATGCTCTTTGACCTGGCAGATACCAGTAAATAAAGCGCAATACGGTTCTTTGTCAGGTAAACCAACCCACGTGCTTCTTCGAAGGCTAAATGCTATGACGCACCGTTTTGTTCTCGCTCATGCAGCAAAACTTCATGTACGTAAACCACACGTGACCACTCGGGCCAATTTCTTGTTGAAACATGAGCGCGTGCTTCGCCAGGAAAATTTCGGACGAGTTTGTCACGTGGTACCGTGAGAGATTCCCGCTCACAGTCGTGGCAAAAACTGTCAACAAATACCTGGGTACACCATTCCAATCGCACACGTTAGTCTGCTCCTCCTTAAATGCAACCGCCCAAGTCATACAACTCACGAGTAAATCTTCTTGCGCAAGCCCTCATCTCGCTTGTAGCGTTCAGGATCGCACTCCAACAGCCGAGCCAGCGCGAACAGCAGTCCATTCACCATCATCATCTCGGGCGCATTGCTGGAAAACTGCTTCTCCAGTGCGTCTTCACTCCAACTTAGCAGCGGAGCTGCCGCGTCCTCCATATCTTGCGGGAACTTCTCCACCAAGTGGCCGATTACCTCGAGCATTTGTCCCTGCACAGACAGTAAGGCAGCACGTCCAAGTGAGTCACCAACCACACCACCACCAACCCTCACCCAGAGAACACCTTCGCCGTCTGTGTGGCCTTGGAGAACTTGATATCATAGAACAACTTGTCCACATAGGCTCTGGGCTCAATGTCGTCTTTAGAAACTCGACTGTCCGCGTGCTTGAGCACATTGACGACCACCTAACGGCAACAGCAACAATAGTAAAATCAACAGTTCCTCTTCCCTCTCACTAGTAATATTATGAGATGCTTTACCTCTAATGCGTGGGCTTTGACGCGCAACACAACATAAGCAGCAAATTCAGCACTTCCTCTTCCCTCTCACTAGTAATATTATGAGATGCTTTACCTCTAATGCGTGGGCTTTGACGCGGTTGAACGGGTCGGCGCGCGCCGTCTGCTGGCAGGCCTTGTACGTGTCCACCACGTGCTGCTTGGTGAGCGCCCTGTGGTCCCCGTAGGCCTTGAGGAAGGACGCCAGCAGCTCCAGCACGAGGCCTCTGGCCGCGGAGACCTCCCTCTTGCGCGAGTCGTCGGCGAAGTCGGCGCTGGCGGCCAGGAAGCGCAGCAGACTGGGCGGCTCCGCGCTCTGGAAGAGGAGGATGGTGCACTGCTGCGCCGAGGCCCGCGAGCGCACCATGGCGTCCGCGATCTCCGTCTGCAGGTGGCCCAGCGTCTCCTCCACGCTGTCCACGGCGTGCTGGTGCGCCAGGAAGGCCGCCAGCTCCTCGAGCCGCTCGCCCAGCTTGCTCGCCATCACTTTGCTTCAACTCGGCGGATCGGCAAGTGCCTA
>JAIKVH010000296.1:0-16421 GCA_024679275.1 Phytophthora niederhauseri
GGGGAACACGGGCGTTGTGGTCTTTGTTGACCGCTTCAGCAAGATTGTATATCTTGCTGCGGTACCCGCTGAAGTGACTGCGAAGCAGACGGCGCGTCTGGAAACGAGCTGAGCGAGTTCAGCTCGGACGCAATCAACTTCGTGCAGCGCAGACAAGCCGTCATTCGGTTTGTCCAAGACGCTATTACAACTTCTGTCGATCGACAGAAGCCGAACGCATACAACGTTGGCAGGGGCAACACAAATGAAATCAAGAAGGGTTCATTGGTCTTGTTAGCTACTCAAAACCTGCCTAAACATGCGGTTTCCGACTTCGGGGCGAGCAAGCTCGCTCCGCGCTTCATTGGACCGTTCACAGTGTTGGCACGGCATGACAACGCTTACACACTAGACATTCCGTCTTGCATGCGCCTCCATCCGACCTTTTACGTCGGACGGCTGAAGCCATTCCTGCAGCACGAACTACCTAGCTCAAAGCAGAAGACTCGGCGGAAGCCATCATCCTCTCCAGCGCGACTTCGCGCTTGAGGAGCAGGTCGAGCTAGGGTTCCAGCCCGGCCGGGAAGATCAAGGCGGTCTAGCAGACCATCTCAAAGTAACGACACTCCAGAGCGTCGAACGCAGCGCTCTGAAACAACTCCACCACCGAGTTTCGGTCGTGGGAAGACACATGATCGGGGTCAACACCAAGTTGACCACACACGGGGCGTGTTTGCACCACCGCCGCCACCAATTCGGGACGCACAGGGCTCAACTCGATGGATAGTTGAGCAGATTGTAGACCACAGTATCTCGAGAACGAACAGAGAATCAGTTCGTTTTCGTATTCGTTGGAGAGGATTTCCTCCCAACTAAGATACATGGGAGCCGCGGAACATCTTGCACCAAGACGTTCCGGACATGGTGAGGGCGTACGAAGCCCACCGTGCGCTACACGCTGGAGAGTACTGCGAACACTGTTGTTAACAACAGTGCCCGAAGGTACTTTGAGGGCAGGCACCACAGCCTGCCCCCGTGGCAGCGACGCGCATTGCACGTTGCCGCGCAAGATACTCAGCAGCAGAGAAGCTCTCCGCTTCTGCGCCAAAGATCTTCAGCTTCGACGTGCAGGTTCCATCACGAGCACGCTCCTTTCAAATGTCATGCATTGACCAAACAGTCAATGGTGGTTGACGTGCCGAGGTCGGCACGTCTAACCTTGACGGGGGGATGATGTAACGGGGTTACACGCACAAGTGGCTGTAGCCGCTTGTAACTCTAACAGGCGCGATGTCTGTTAAAGGTTCGAACACTTCCTCGTCCTTGGTGTAAGTTACATCAAGGGCTACATTCATTTACGATCACCACAACGGGTGGTCCATAGGCACTTAGGATTCCTATTGGTTGAAAGTAACAAATGAGCGACATGCATAGCAGTGGAATTCTGCCAACTAGCCGTTGGCAGATTCCAATCTTAGAATATTACATTTAGAGGAAGTCAGAAACATAAAACAAAAATAGTAGTTCTCATCTTTACCAAAACTCGCTCCTTAGAGTCTTTATCTCGTTTAAGGAATACTCGTGGATCTCGTGTATACCTAACTCAAGTAAAAGAAATCTACGCTTCCCGATACACGTGCGCGCACGTGTAAGCTGCAGTAGTGAGCCAAAGTAGGCCCATTACACCCTTACCCCTTGTGTAATACAGCTTTAGATATTAAAATGTCCAAAGCGAAATCAACTTGTATCTAATGTTTTGGCCACATATTGAGTGCAATACAAGCTCGACAAGTGTCTATTGTCACTGCATTGGTACCTTGAACAATAATGTACCGTTATTATGGTACATATCTAGATAGGGATGCCTCTGGATAGTGCTAAAAAGTAGTATCCCGGGGCTATCACTTCAAAGAGGATTGTCTGTATACGGAGCTATTGTACTCTTCATAAGTCTTGACACCAATTTTCGGACACGCACAAAAGGGTCTTCCACTGCGAAAACCAATATCGATATATAGATATATAGGGTTTTCGCGGGCGCTGAATCCGAAAATGAGGTCAGATTTTGCTAATTCGTAGCCGTTTTTGCGCTATAAGGGCCTAGAAAAAGTTATTCCAACGCCTCGAAAAGCTCGTCGGGAAGAATGGACCAGTTTTGCAGAAATAGAGAGCTATCATTGGTCAACAGGGCAATTCATCTGGTTTGCATTGGAAAGACAAATCGCTATTGCCTATCGTCATCTCGTGCTGCGGTTTGGCCATTCAACATCTGGTCCACATCCCATATGCACATATGTGTTTATAGAGGTTCCTTATTGCATGTTTGTGTCACGATTCTAAACATGGACACATAATATATGTTGTCTTAGAGTTAACTTGCATAACTGTTACATATCAAATTGACCAGCAGCTTCCTCAAACTCGGCAACCTGACACACGCAGTAGTGCGCCGATACCCATGCAACCGCCATGGATCGAAAGCCAAGACAGCATGCAACAAGGTTTCTCGTGCACTTTTTGCTGAATAGGCCTAGGTTTGAGGCCTAGGTTTTTGTGTAGGCCGAAAAAACTGTCGATCTTCACAATCATAGTTTTCTCTCCTGTAGTGAACTCGTGTTGCTTGACCTGCATTTCCGCTTCATGTCCTAGCGGTAGCCGAGGAAGGGAAATTGTTCTGGGTAGAGGAGATAATTCGCTATCGATTGTTGCTTTCAGCGTTTGAATATGTGCAATATTGACTAAACTACGGCCCATAAGTTGACAGGTTAAAAAAACTGGTGTCACGAATTATGAAGAGTACAATAATCAGTGATGGGAACAGGTGTTTTAGCTTGTTTTTTGTATGAACAAAGCAGATGTTGCGGCAGTGAGAAGCGTAGCCATACCGTGCAGGTTCGGACAATTTGATGTCCGAAAATTAGGCTCGGACAATTCTAGGATGTTATATAATATTTTTAACGGTGATAATGTGGCGCACACTGAAAAAAACACAAGCAAAAACATCGACGAAGTGGTGGCTATGCCTTGGACCGGCGGCAACCGGATGAAGCGGACGAACGACGACCTGGACTACTGGCGGGATGTTCGCTGTCGGGGCTGGCAGCAGCGGGCATTAAGGAGGACGGCGGCGCCGTGAGCTCCTGGTTGGCCTCGGGCGGAGCGTACGCTTGGGTGATGGGGCCTTCGAGGCGAGCAGCATCTTGTCCAGGAGGGAGGCATCGTGCGGGAAAGCGGGGCCGACACTGGCTGGCTCGGCCTCTAGCGGGTGACCACCAGCAGGGCGAGAAGGACGCGAGAGAGGAGCAGGAAGCCGTGCAGGCAGGACGGTGGCTGGGCCTCGGGCGCTTGAGGCCAAGTAGCCACATCAAGTGGAGGAGGTGGATGCGGCAGTCAAGCAGCAGCACAAGCAGGAGAAGAGAACCGCGTCGGTCGGCGCGGCGGAAAGTGCTTGGGCGTCGGGCGGGTTGTCGCCTGCAAGACCGGCACGTGCAGCAGGAGTAGCAGGACGTCGGCGTGGGCAACGTTCGGGTCTGGGGGGAAGCGTCTGTCCGGGCTAACAGAGGCTGCCAAGAGCAGGACGATGATGTGGTGGGGATGGCGAGGCGTGTTTGGTATCGGGTCCGGCGCTGGAGTACAAGCTTGGCGGCGGTGTGGTGTCGAAGGAACGGTGTACATGGCGGCTGCAGCAGCAGCATGACGAGGTGAGTCGCGGTGTCGCGCGGCTGCACTCGGAGCGGGCAGCCGCATCTGGAAGGCACGCTGCGGCGCGCCGGTGATGATGCGGCGCTGCTGGGCGCCTGGGATCCAAGCCGACACCGATGGAGCGGCGGACGCAGAGGGGGAGGTAGAGCTGAGGAGCGCGCGAACGACGGGGCTCGACAACATGGCCGTGGCGGACAAGCACGTAAGGAGCAAGAGGACGGCGGACCAGACAATGAAGGTGGGGAGGGGCAAGTTCGTGCGGAAGTATGGCCACGCACTGAGGATGTAATGAGCCTACTTTGGCTCACTACTTTAGCTTACACGTGTGCGTGGAAGCGTTGCTTGGTTTAAACTAGAGTTAATTATACGCGGACTTCCGAGTATAGATTAATCTAAATAAACGATCAAAATAATGTTTTTGGGTTAAAATGAGAACTGCTATTTCTGTTTTATGTTTCTGACTTCCTCTAAACGTAATATTCTAAGATAGGAATCTGCCAACGGCTGGTTGGCAGAATTCCATTGCTATGCATGTCGCTCATTGGTTAAAATATGGTGCTTCCAACCAATAGGAATTCTAAGTGTCTATGGACTACCCGTCGTGGTGATCGTAAATGAATGTAACCTTTGGTGTGTCTACACCAAGGTTGAGAAAGTCTTTCAAACCTCTAACAGACGTCGAGGCTGTTAGAGTTACAAGTGACTGTAGTCACTTGTGCGTGTAACCCCGTTACACCATCCACCCCTCAAGGTTAGACGCGCCGATTCACGGCACGTCTATCTTGAAATTGACCACTCGTCAATTCTTCGCGTAGAGAGAAAAAAACTCAAGCTCATTCTAAAATGAGCTCGCCTCAAAAGAAGACCGCCGCTGCCGCAGGGAAGACCTCCGCCGGGACAGAGAACTTCTCTGTCCCCGAGTACTTCGAGCGTCACCAAGCAAAGCGTGACGCTCTTGCTGCCAAGGCTGCGGCGGGGTCAACTCAGTCAGAGATTGTCCTCGAAGGTTCCTCCGTAGTCAACGACACCGTTGACTACGAGGACGGCGACGTGAAGATGGAGGAGGGTGAGGCCTCTTCGAGCAAGCACAAGGAGTCTATCGACAGCGATAGTCTCGACCCGCACGCCAGGTCGAGATGCCCTCGCGAAGGAGACGACTCGGACGCTTCGAGCTCGAAGCGTTCGCGCGGCGAGAGCGACACTCCGCTCTTTGCTGCGGGGGCTTTGAGTACCCCGCGTGATGTGGCGCCATCAAGTTCTCCGCCCGCTGCTCAGACAGCGCGCGATCCGTGGATGCCGTCTGCGTCGGAGATCGCAGACCGCTTGGGCAACACCGTACCTCCGAACGAGTTCCCGCTGTACGTATGCAGCGGCATCAACGATGATGCTGTGGCGAAGGCGCAGCACTTTGACCCGTTAACGAATCAAAGGCGTGACTACTACATCGGGCTATTCCACGAGCTCCGGTACTTCTCCAGCAAGAAGACCTCTTCTCGCAGTAAAGTTCCTGCGTGGCAAGCACTTTGTCAGAGTTAAAATGCTTTTGTTGAGAGATTCAACAAGAAGCCGGAAGCTTACCACGAGCGGGTTAGGCATGCCCGTGAGCGCTTCGAGACTTCCTCGACGCGTGGGAGGCTGGAGCAGCTCCACAGATCCTCTGTGGACGCTGGAGTTCCGTGCGCTGTGCCTGGAGACAAACAGTGCACGTTGTGGCTTCCGGGTGCGGTGCGCTTGAGCGACCGCGACCTAAACGGGTACACGGCGATACGCGTACCTGCGAGCCTCAAGGATCTCCATGCTAAGTTCCTGACACGTGAGGATCGCGATGAGCGTGGGCCTTCGGGCGCCACAGGTGACTACAGCGCTCACACTACCTTCGCGCCGGCAGTGCGTGGTGAGCTTCGTACGCCCTCACCATTTCCGGAACATCCTGCAGCAGGATGTCCTACGGCTCCCATGTATCTTGGTGAGGCGGAAACCCTCTCTAACGAATACAATAACGAACCGGATGCCGGTTCGTTTTCGGGATACTATGATTCACAATACGCTCAACAATCCAGCGTATTGAGCTGTGGGCGTCGCGGATCGGAGGCGGCGGTGATGGGAACACGCTCCGGGTATGGTTAACCTGGGGTTGACTTTGGCCAGCCGACTCTCGAAGGTGGAGCAGCATCAGAGCCGCGAGTTCGCCGATCTGAAGCAGGAGATCGCGATCCTGAGGGCTCCAGTCGCTCAGGCTTCGCAGACCATGTAGGAGGTCGTGTCGCGCGTTTGGCCCAGCGCGTTCACGTGCTGAAGCAGAGGGGCTTTCCCGCTTCGGGCCAGCCGAGCTAGGTGGCTCGTGCTTCCGGTATGGCGTCCGACGTAAAAGGTCGGATGGAGGCGCATGTAAGACGGAATGTCTAGTGTGTCAGCGTTGCCATGCCGTGCCAACACTGTGAACGGTCCAATGAAGCGCGGAGCGAGCTTGCTCGCCCCGAAGTCGGAAACCGCATGTTTAGGCAGGTTTTGAGTAGTTAACAAGACCAATGAACCCTTCTTGATTTCATTTGTGTTGCCCCTGCCAACGTTGTATGCGTTCGGCTTCTGTCGATCGACAGAAGTTGCAATAGTGTCTTGGACAAACCGAATGACGGCTTGTCTGCGCTGCACGAAGTTGACTGCGTCCGAGCTGAACTCGCTCAGCTCGTTTCCAGCAGTAGGACCGGCCTGTGCGTTCGTCTTCGCGGAGTCTGTGCCCTGCACAGACCCGTTCTTCTCTTCTTCTTGTTGCTCTTCCTGGCGTCTGTGCCCCGCGCAGACGCGTGCTTTTTGCTCTTCTTGCGCGTAGTCGCGGCTGACACTGTGCAAGTATCAGCGGCGTTCTTCGGCTGCTGTGTTGCAGTCGTAGATCCTCCCCCACTTAAGGAAGGAGCCACCGTCCCGAGTAGACTCGGGAGGCGTGGGTGCCTAATGGCGTTCACGTAGAACGGTGTATGTCCAGTCGAGGCATGCACCGAGTTGTTAATGGCGAACTCCGCCATCGGCAGGCACTCGCTCCAGTGCTGGAACGAGTGAGCCTAGCTCTTAAGCACGTCCACGAGCACGCGGTTCACGCGCTCGGTCTGTCCGTCCGTCTGCGGATGGTCCGCAGTCGACATCGAGAGCTGGCTCCCAAGAAGTGTGAACACTTCTTGCCAAAGGTGCGCAGTGAAGTGGTGGTCTCGATTCGACACAATGTCGATCGGCATGCCATGGTGTCTGAACACCATGTCAACGAACAGACGCGCTGTCTGCTTCGCAGTCACTTCAGCGGGTACCGCAGCAAGATATACAATCTTGCTGAAGCGGTCAACAAAGACCACAACGCCCGTGTTCCCCTGGTTGTCCGGGGGAAGCCGAACACGAAGTCCAAAGACATGGACTGCTAACACTCCGACGGAGTCGGTAGTGACTGCGACGGAGCCTGCGCGAAAGGCGCAGGCTTCACGCGTTGACAAACCTCGCAAGCACGGACGTACTTGTGCACCCATTTATACTGCTGGGCCCAGTAGAAGTCTCGCGTGAGAAGGAGGTATGTCTTCTCACGGTCCGGACGCCCTGCAGTCAGTGCATTGTGGTACTCGTACATGATCCTGAGTCGCAGGTCATGGTCATCGGGCACGATAACGCGATCCGCGTTGTCGTCGACTGCGTTGTAGAGTAGCAACCCCTCCTGCACCCGATAGCGGTGTGCACGAGCACGAAGATGCTTCGGCAGCTTCTGACGAGCTTTGTCAGAAGGCACTGAAGCGTAGACCAGCAAGAGCTTCGCGTCCGCGTCGTGCGCGGACGCGGCCTTCACGTCGTCCAGTAGCGACGCCGTGGGAGTGCTCGACCGCATGGCGTCAATGGCATTGACGTCGGCTTCGCCTGCAGCGTAGTCAGGTCGACGCGAAAACGTGTCGACCACCACATTGAGTCTTCCGGGTTTGTATTCAACCTGGAAGTTGTATACCGCAAAGAACGAAAGCCATCTCGCCATACATTGCGAGAGGTGTGGCGACTTGATGGCCGTACGCAATGACGCGTGGTCCGTGTAGACCACGAACGGCTTGCTTCCGAGTAAGTACACTCGGAACTTTGCGAGTGCATACCTCATGGCAAGGAGCTCCTTGTCATGCACCGGATAGTTGCGCTCAGTTGGCTTCAGCTGACGCGATTGGTAGTAGACGACACGGTTGCGGCCCTCGTGATCGTGTTGCATCAACGCACATCCGATCGGATGCGTCGCATACAACGTGGAATGGGCGATCTTGGTCGGCCACCGCCAAGATCGGCACCTCAGTCAAGCCCCGCTTGACTGCATCGAAGGCCCGCTGACACTCAGCAGTCCAATTCCACTCGGCGTCCTTCTTCAGGAGCTGTGACAGCGGGCGCATTGACCCGCGTAGTCCTTCACGTACTTGTACAAGTACGTGGCCAAGCCAAGGAACTGCCGCAGTTCCTGTACGCTCGACGGCGTCGGCCACTCATTGATCACTCTGACTTTTTCAGAGTCAGGGCTAACACCTTTCTTCCCAACGAGACACCCGAGCACGGGTATCTCGCTCGCCCCGAAGATACACTTCGTTAGGTTCGTGTAGAGCTTGTGCTTGCGCATCAGCGCAAGAAGCTTCTGGAGATGCACCTCGCTCATCCCGTCCGCAGCCCGGCTGTGGACGAACACGTCGTCGAAGTAGCTCGGTGCCAAGTCGCGCACCGAGCGCAACAGGTGTGTCACGCACCTGTTGAAGGTCGCAGGGGCGTTCTTCAGACCCTGCGGCATCACTAGCCACTCCTAGAGCATGCCGCATGGCGTGCTCACAGCCGTGAGAGGGGTATCGCTCTCACGCATGAGGATCTGATCGAACCCGTCGCGCAGATCAAGAGCACTGTAGATAGTGCTCCTGGCCATCGAATCGATGATTACATCTTTTCGCGGTATCGGTGTCTGCGCCGGTATCATCGCATCGTTCAGTTTGTTGTACGCATGAACGATGCGCCAGCCGCCCTGTGGCTTCTTGACACAGAACGTCGGAGCGCTGTGCGGGGACTTCGACTCCCGCACTGGCCCAGCTTTGCGACGACTCTCAAAGAAGTCGTCGATCGCCTTGACCTGCTCTCGCGGCAGTGGCCACTGCCGCGTGACACAATACTTCGTGCCCGGCACGAGGTCGATCTCGTGCTGGATGCCCTTGTCCTGCGGAAGCTCCGCACGGATCTCCTCCGGACGTACGTCAGCGTACTCCCGTAAGATCTCGTAGTAGGGACTCGTCTTCAGCGAGTCCCAGCTCTGCTCTTCAAAGCGCTCCTTCTTCGTCTTCGCACTGAGAGTGTCCTCACTCTCGGTGGTGCTCTCCATGAAGAACTGCCTCAGTTCTTCATTCTCGCGCTTCGTTCTTTCGGCGTCCGAGATAATGCATATTTGCTCGATGCGTCCATCGTGCAAGTCACGCGCGAAGCGCTTCCAACTCATGACTGGAAGCGAAGTCAACTCCGACGCTTGCGTCGGGGGATTACCGAGGGTCATCTCCCTTTACCGGAACCCGGCACAGGTACGCGTCAAGACGTTCAACGTCTCGACCTCCGGCTTCTCTGCCTCCGTCTGCCCGGCAGACATTCCTTGTAGCGTCTCCGCCCCAGGCCGAGACTTGCGCAGCGACCTTCGCATGCGCCGTCTTCTTGTTGTGCGGAGCCCGGCTCCGCTTGGTTCTTGACCTCGTCCAGGCCCAGCCGTGGACGGGTGTTCTTCTGTTATACCGCCGCTTCTTGTTGTGCGGAGCCCGGCTCCGCTTGGTCCTTGACCTCGTCCAGGTCCATCCATGGACGGGTGCTCTTCTGTAATACCGCCGGCGGGTACATCCCGCGGACGAGCGACTTCAAGCCCGGCTTTGCCGCGCGGCGCTTCGTCGTGCAGCCCGGTTGCACGACAGCATGCCAGTTTTTCCGGTGCGGGATGTTTGCAACCGTCCGCACCGCCTGCAGCGTCGGTTCCCGGAACCGACACGCCATCTTCACCTCGACGCCTGCTATTGGCGGAGCCCCTCACTACAAAGGGTGCGTCAACTCCCGCAGTCGACGTGAAATGTCTCTGTCTTTTCGCAGCGTCGGTTCCCGGAACCGACGTGACTCCATTGGCGGGGGCCCCCATTACCGAGGGGTCGGCTCCCCGAGCCGACGAATCGAATTCATCCAAGCCATTGACTACCGGATTCGACGGCGCCACGTCACCTTGGCTCTTATTATTGGCCAAAACTCATCCAATCAGATTCACGTCAGCCTCCACGGCTGAGGCGTGTGACTCGCCTGCGCCATCCGCGCCCGTTGAGGTTGGAGACCTTCCTTGATTCGATGAAAAGCGAGTGTCGACCCACGAGGTCAACACATTTCCTTCACTAGCTGTCGGTGGCAAAGCCGACGCTTGCTGCTCTTGCGCGGGTGCTCGCGCGCGCCCAGGGCGCTCCGGGATAGCGGCAGTATCGAGTGGAGAATCGCGCGCACCTGTCGGTGCGTGTGTTGCGGCAGTAGGACCATCGCTCACTGTTCCGCTGTCGCGGCCGAAGCGCACTCTCGTGCGCTTCTCGGTTTTAACGATGGCACCCGTTTCCAGTCGAACTTCCAACATACTTCGAGGTACAATTACCTCCTCGAAGTCAAGCCTTGATAGACTTCGCGGTCGATCAAAGTTCTTCGACGCGCCCGAATCAACCAAAGCACGAAACGAGTTACTCTCTCTCTCTCTCTCTTCGAAGCCACGTTCAAGATGACAAGGTTCGGTTTGTCATCATGCATTTTACAGTGAGAAGAGCCCTCACTGGGGGCTGCAGTCCTCAGTGTCGCGTGTCCAAGATCGACACGCAGAACCGCATTACCAGTAGGGCGCCCCGCGCCTACTGGCATCCAGCGTTTTTTGCTGGGTTGCGGCGATGCCCGGTACCGCCGCGATAGCCACCCTGCTGGCGCACGGGAGCCGTGCAGTCTCGAGCAAAGTGACCGACTCTACCACAGCGGTAGCATCGCACATTGTTTCCTTGCGACTGCTGGGGACCAGCAGTGGCAACACTCGAGAGGTTCATCGGTCATGGGCCTCCCGTCCTCATTACCGGGCGTGGTTGCGGTCTCGGCACATGTGCGTGCAGCTTAGCCTGCCGCAGGCTAAACTCCTCCTGCATTGCAAGAGCGGTTGCAGCTTCGAGAGTACTCGGGTACTCACGGAAGAAATAGGTCTTCACAGGCCCATCTCTCAGTGCCTCCATGAACGTGACGACCTTGGTCGCCTCGTCGATTGGGTTGGGCACGATGTTCGAGACCAGGTACAGTGCTCTCTGAGCGTAAGCATGGATATCGTCCTTGCCCTGCTGCAGGTCGAGGAACTCCGCCCACGACCGGAACTCATTTTGCGGGGGCTCAAACGCTTGTCTGAGCTCGTCCTCGAAACCCTCGTACGCGCTAAAGCACGTAGGATCCGAGAGTCGGCGTCCATACGCCCAACTTCTTGCGCGCTCGCCAAGACATGACATGGCGAACGCAACCTTTGACAACGAGTCGGCGATACGTCGAGCCGCAATGGCAGTGTCGAGTTCGACAAGCCAACGGAGGAGAGGCTCTCCCTCTCTTCCGGCATAGTTGCTCACGTTTAGCTTCAACGATTGCTCGCGTGGTGTCATCCCCGACGGCACCGTGGTAGCACAAGCAGCATCACGCTTCTCCTTCACGATGAACCCCAGAGCAACACCATGTTGTTCTGTTGGCGATAATGTACGTAGCATCGCAGCAACGGCTGCCTCCCCAAGGACTGTTTACAGTCGTTGGAGTGCCTCCCACTCTGGATCCGACGGGTGGAGGCAGTCAGCGCGTGCAATATGAGTTGCAGGCGTAGTGGAGCCTTCCATGAGCACCTCAGTGTTCATGAAAGGTTCTCGGCTCCTCGTTCGTACAGCTCCATACGAACGTTCAGGTAGTTGATCGTTGGGCGGACTACAAAGTGCTACCAGGTGTAATGGGCCTACTTTGGCTCACTACTGCAGCTTACACGCGCGCGCACGTGTATGAGGAACCGTAGGTTTCTTTTACTTGAGTTAAGTATACTCGAGATCCACGAGTATTCTTTAAACAAGATAAAGACTCTAAGTAGCGTGTTTTGGTAAAGATGAGAACTACTATTTTTGTTTTATGTTTCTGACTTCCTCTAAATGTAATATTCTAAGATAGGAATCTGCCAACAGTTGGTTGGCAGAATTCCACTGCTATGCATGTCGCTCATTGGCTAAAAGATGCTATTTCAACCAATATAAATCCTAAGTGTCTATGGGCCACCCGTTGTGGTGATCGTAAATGAATGTAGCCCTTGATGTAACGTACACCAAGGCCGAGGAAGTGTTCGAACCTTTAACAGACAACGCGTCTGTTAGAGTTACAAGTGGCTGTAGCCACTTGTGCGTGTAACCCCGTTACAAAGGATACCCTGCCCACTATTCAGATGGACTTGGAATGACTGCCCGGGCAACTACAACGCCCAACCTAGACTAGTGTCCAATCTCATTCAATAAACGCACGTTCTGAAGCACATCATGCTATGCAGAATAGTATTTGTGTGAGCGCGGGACATTTGACAGGGCCGTTCCTAACTGTGAGGGCCCGTTCAGTCCATTCTAGGTCGCAAGCGATCCATGAGCTTTACCAGACATGCTTTACGAAATGGACATTCTCATAGTCAATGGCCTCTTGATAGTGGTAAAGTCAAATCTCGTAGCACTGTCTGGTGGTTAAAGGATGTTTTGACTTGAATTTGTATACCATCGGTCATCGGGAGACCCCAATTTAGTGCTAACCAGAGGGTATCACTATTTGGGATACCACTACAAAGCGGATTGTCTGTATGATCAAAAATTCTAGCAGGCTGAGCTCCTTGCCACGAAAAATGTTTTACGCCTTCAACTCTTGGCTACACGAACACGTAAATCATTGCATTTTGCATTGCCTTCAACTCTAGAGCTCGCCACAACTAGCGCAGGTCACAGAGCGGTGTGTGCAGATGTTATGGAGCTACAATCCGCATCGGCTACGATCCGATTGAATCTACGGCAGCTGGTTCGTCAACGCCAAGTATTTGCGGAAGTACGACGATGATCAAGTCACCAAACCATTCATACCCAGCGCTTCTCTCACATACTCCACCGGCCTCTTCTCCGTGATCCAAAAAGCTTGGTACATGTTTGAAATGGTTCTGACAATAAAAATATCTGTGCAAGTGCTTCGCAAGCGGACGAGTAGGACAGTGAACTCGTGAAACGCAAAAGTGAAGAAGGTTGGAAGCAAGATACCCGAATCGTTCGTGCAGTACGCGAAGGGATTGGAGTGTACTCATGCTGGGAAGTACAATCCTAGAGGCAAGGGCAAGCGTCAGCGTCAAGAGAGATGCCGAATTGAGTGTCCATATCAGGTTAGTTTTGAAACCAACTTAAAAATACCGATCGCGCACAGGAACTCGCACATCCCGGCATCGAAGTGTGTTATTGAGCAGAGTGAGCTCTATCGCGTCCTTCCCAAGGAATATCTTGCTCAATGCAGCACAAAGGTTGTATCGCTTTAGGGAAAGTATCCGGGGTTAGCCGAAAAGGATGTGGCCATCGAAATTCCTGGATTTGGCGTTGTTAACACGGGGACACTCCAACTTATGAAGAGCTGGTATCGTGCAAAGCAAGCGGTCACTGCTATTGACAAAGCGCTCGAGTGGCTTACTAAGATCAACTTTTCTATCGAGATGTCAGCCAACTTTTGTTTTTGTTGTTCAATTTGACGAGAGCCTAGGTGACAGGCTCAAAGCGTTGCCACTGACGCACGATTCAGTACGCCCGCTGTGTATATAAGTAAGTCTGGTATTTTGTCAGTACTAATGTCAAATATCTCTGTAATGCAGGTGCACGCTCTTGAACTTGCAGGTAAAGGCTATCTATCTTGCGAAACTATGTTCAAAGTGGCGGCGAATATGTTTGGTCTCCACCGCAATGTCTCAGTGGTTGACCCGTCATATTTAGGAGTTGTTATCGACGGGAAGGCTACGGTGGCATGGGAGGCGCTCAAAACAATTCTAGACTCAGCTTCGAGAGATACCGTCCTCATCCCGGTGAATTGCAACAACAACCACTGGTGTTGCGTCATGATAAATCGAGCTACACAGCACATCGCGTTTTACGGCCCTTTGAACCCGAAGTATGCGATTCATGTTCGCGCTGTGGCTCACAAACTCGCGGGGATTCTACGGTCCACCATACGCAACAGCTTCTTCACTGTTCGGGTTTACGACACTGACGCTGGGATTCCGTGTGACAGCTACAACTGTGGCGTATATGTGCTTATTTCCTTTGAACACTTTACGGGAACGCCATTCGTTGGCCAGGCAGACAAGAATACGCTGGAATATCTACGCTACAGGTACATGACGATGTGCTACTAGATACAGCATCTGACAACATGGTACTACTGGTAGTGCTAGATCAAATACATTCTTCATTCGTTTTTACTTCTTGGTCAACACCGGAGTGCAGCTCCGTTCGCTTCAGTTCTACGAACTCGGTATCTTCCGTCTCCTTCGAGTACACTTTGACCTGTGGGCTGTAGTTGCAGTCCCGCTCGCGATCTCGAGTACGACTACGATGGCACGCTGCACGCGCAGTCTTGGCCGTCGCCACAGACTTGCTGCACGATCCGATCCGTTTGCTGTGAAGTCGGCCTCGCTCGACTTGTACAACTACGACTCTATCAGCGGTCTGTACATGCAGCTCCGTTCGCTTTAGGCGGCTACCAACTCGTTCTCCAACGTCTACTACAACTACGACTTGACTCTGGGCCGTACGCGCTGCTCTGGTCTCTTTCAACGCTTACAGCCTCGGTGTCGCCCATCTACTATGTCTACGACTTGAGCTGCGGGGTTCCGCTTACTTTTGACGGCTACGAACCAATTCTCGTTCGTCTCCTCTGACTACAAGTTGATCAACGAGCCATATAAGCATTGCTTTGGCAATAGCGATAGTGACGGCGCGGTCGCGGTGGAGATGCCCACACTAATTTCTTTAGCTATCCCAGCCTACGCATAGATCTCGTTGCTATCCTTCAGGTACATCACTCTCAAGCAGCCAGTTCGCCCTTCGAGGTTCTATCCCTGTTTGTTTGATAACCGGAAACGTATACCCTAGCCAGTTCAGATGGCACGACTCGCTCTATCATGTCTGGATGCTGTCTGGATGTTCTGGATGTTATGGATGTTCTGGATGCTGTTCTGGATGCTGTCGGTAACTCCAGGCTCGTCACATTTTTTCCAGGTTGAACAGCAACAAGTGCCATTCTTGATTTGGCTCGTGAAGAAAAGGTCCCGAATAGCAGATGTCCTTGACAGCCGTCAAGCGATTGCCGCTGCCGGATACTTACGTACCGAGTTACGGTGCATATAACACGGTACCTACTGAGTTACTGTAACACGGATACCGAGTCCATGCGGTATTAATAATACAGGACCTAACGAGTTACTATAACGCGGGCACTGCGTCGTTAATAAAGTTATGTTCTGCTATTACTGCCAACCTTCCTTTGGTACGAAAGGAAGGAAGCGTTCCAAACGGCTGAGGCCACGTAAACTATAAATCGAAAATGAACACGTTTTCATTACAGTAATGATCGATTTCTATTAGAAACCAAATCCATGCAGAAGCTTTAACAAAATAGGACGTGTTGAGGAGCAAACTTTGTTTGTACCCTTGAATGATATCGTGTACAATTACCTGTGTTTTAACCCCTCCAGACCGGGCGCCAAAAAAAAGTTTAACCTACATATGCAGCATAATTAGACTTGACGTTTGTATATAAAGGGATCGGGTTAGCGGCAAGCGAAAGGCTGAGATTTGCAAAAGTGTGTAGAGCGATGCTAAAACTGCTGTATACTGCATGTTTGCCAAAGTCACAGAGCTAAGCTGCATAATACGGGTTACCAACAAAATGGACAGGGCGGCGGCGGAACAGAAAATGCGCTCACCGGCACTGCACCTTGTTCTCGTTTTCTAAATTTTGGGAAATCAAACTTCCTATATACTCTTTCATATTCGGAGTTGGGGTGTCATCCCTAGCTGGTAACGCGATCAAAGGAAACGCCCCTGATCGTTTTTTTTGTTGTATACAATTTTCTAATGAAGCAAGCATCCAGCAACAACAGCTGCTTGAACACACGTCTAGCACCAAGACGCTGTTCATAAACTGAGATCGAAGGATGCAGGTCAAGATCAGCCTGCACGAGCATGATGCAAGTTGAGATCGGCGTGCGCGAAAACAGGCGGTTGAAGCTGCACTACAGTGGTAAACAGAGTGCTTACTCAAAAAACAACACGCATGCAATCAGCGTTATCCTGTCTTTATACAGCCTAACATCAGGATAATATGCAGCTTAATGGCAATGTGCGACTACTTGTGCTCGACGCAGAGATCGGTGGAGTGCCAAGCAAAGCTCTACCAGTGTTGTGCTCGGATGGTGTTACCTCCAAACAGTTTTCATGTAGGCATGTCTCAGCAGGTCGTATCAGCATCTCATACATGGTGCTGAGCCGTCATGAAGAGAAAGCCAGACGTCTTCAGCCGCACTTTGTCATGCTCGGATGCAACCGTCATGGACGCATAGGCGACTTTTACGTTCTAGCACTTGGTACGTTGTCGCGGTGAAAACACCACCTGACATGCTACCCGAGCATGGCGCG